>ML787354.1:196592-210620 GCA_009831015.1 Picea engelmannii | reverse complement strand
GGGGGAGGGGTGAATCAATATGAGCATTTTTACCATTTTTAATCACAATATATAAAATTCAACTTAATCAGTAGTATATCATCAATGTATCATCTATGATTGCATTGAATATATCATGAGCATACAAACATAAGAAACACCACATCAAGTACAAAATACACTAGAATTTACATGGAAACCCAAATGGGAGAAAACCACATAATGCTTTCTTATATATCAAAGAATACATTCATTGGAAGCACCAAATTCCCAATTCTCTAGCTACAATTGGAAGGATGCTACGACCCCCTATTTACAGGCTCCAACTTGAAGGAAGCTACAACTCCATGAATTTTCAGGATCCAACCAGAAGGAGGATACAACCCCCTGATTCTTAGGCTCCAAACTCAAGGAATCTCCAACTCCCTGTGTTCTCCGACACCAACCGAAAGGAGGCTACGACCCCCTTTCCTTTCCCTGTCCTTCCACCCTAAAATATAAATGTAGACCAAACTGTCACTACCACAATCACTTCCATTGTCACTGTCACTATCATTGTCACATCAACCTGTCATTGTATCCAACCTGTCACTATCACTTCCACTGTCACATCAACCTGTAATCTGTCACCATTGTTGATCATCAACATAACCATATCCTCTCACATGGATACCATCACCAAGCCATGTACATCAACCTATATCAACCATGCATCAATCATGCATCAACACTTGCACCAAACCATGCATCAATCATGCACCAACACCTGTACCAAACCATACATCAACAATGCACCAAAACCTGCACCAAACCATGCATCAACACTTGCACCAAACCATGCACCATATCATCAACCATATACCTCAAACAACATGCCAATCATCCAACCAAGTACAAATATCATCAAGATATGTATCTCATACATGTGTTTCCATATACCAAGTGTATTCCTCAAGAATGTATCAATATCAATGATAATCCTCTAACATAACAACCATACACCATGTGCCAATGCTTCAAGAGTATACCAAGAACAAATCTAAATCATGTACCATATCATCATCAACATGTAGTCAAACAAGATACCAAACAACCAAGAGTGTAGTACTAATAATGTATCATATGATGTCCAAGATCTACCATGCACCATTACTACCATAACATGCCTCAAGCATGTATCATACCATAATCAAGCATAAGCCTCAATACTAACACATGAGCATACATGTAACCTGTAGCTGACATGATGTACTATAATACTGGCATATTACTCTTCCACAACCTTCAACAAGATGGTGCCAACATCTATACCAAATTTTCCTTATCCTAGCAGAACTAAGACTCCCTTTCACGTAGGGCCTCACATGACGTGCCCTAGGAAACCCATGGGGATGCCTTGTGGGACACTAGTTGTCCGACCTACGGGGATCATCCAATTAGGGTTTTTATAGAAAACCCTAACTCTCCTCTACAATCCTGAAACTCTCGCACTTCTCACTTGTGGCTATCTCAGATTTTTCCATCACAAACTTGCCAAATAGATCTCTAGTTCACTTGAAGATATTCAATAGAATAAGTGAGTTATTTCACTTGTGAATGACTCTTTCAGGTGTATTTATACATTTTTTGGGTAACCTCTTTCCTTAATATTAGGGGATTCTTGACTTTCTTGTTACAACCAATTTACCCTTTCATTAAATACTTGTAACCAACTAGGGGTTTCTTGACTATTCTTTGGGGCTTCTAACTTCATGAGTGAATATATCCCTAACCACGAGGAACCACGTGGTGTGCCACCTATCACCGGAAATGGCACTACGAGGATTATCCATCTATGAGTGTGTTACCTACATTTACACTATCCTTCTTGTCCTTATATCTCAAACAAATTTCGGTCTCATGACCATATCCCCGTGCCTTCATGTAGACTTCATCAAATGCACCCAATCACATCTGCTGACATCAACCAATTTTGTTGACATCAATGAAAAATAAATCACCATCAACATCGACCAAAAATCTGGGGTATCTCTTTTTCTCCAAGGGTTGACATCAATAACAGCCAACTATTCAACAATTACCACATTTCCTCACATGACAACCTATAGAAGCACAGGAGCAACCAGATCATGGGCTTGATATTAACACCTCATACATGGTGTACAATACAATAAATGAAGATATCCATGAGAAATATTCCTATATTAACCTCTACAATCTCAAACATAATTACAAACCAAGGGAGGGGAACAGAGGAACACAGATCCCACAGAACTTTGACCCGATGCGTAAGGTGGGAAGGTTGACTATTCCACCCTTCAATGGGTCTGTAAAGAGTATGGCCAGGGCCTGGGTACATAAGTTAAACACTTACATCCAACTTAGTCCACTGACTGAGGCAAAATCAATTAAGTATGCCACCCTTCACTTGGAAGGAGAATCTCACCAGTGGTGGTACCATGGGTCGGTAACATTAGGGCATGCCAACATCACTTCATCTATGGACTTCACTTAGAGTTTGATGGACATGTTTGATAAGAAGGAACCTACGATACACTCCAGGGAGTTGGTACAATTGAGATAGATAGGTACACCAGAAGCATACATCATAGATTTTCATAGGATGGAGTTATGGTGACATATATTTCTCAAAAAAGGTTGGTGATGTTATTCCTAGAGGGTCTCGTTGAACCCCTGAGAGGATGTGTGAAGGACTTTAGGACAACCACATTGTAGGAGGCCATCATGAGATCCTAGGATATGAAGGACATAGTCAACAAGAAGGTACCAAAAAACCCCTTTATCCATCAAGGGGATAAGGAGACAGAGTTTCCCTAGAAGTTGTGGACAGGGAAGGACAAGACAGATGAGGAGAATTGGAGGGAATTAAGGAGGAATACAATTTTCTTTAGTTGCAAATATCTATGGAAACTAGGTCATCGATGTATGGGAAAAGGTAAAGACCATTACATTGAGTTAGTTTCTGATGAGGAGGATGACAATGATGATGAAGGTATTGGAAAAGACAGTGGTCAGCCATCACAGGCTATAAAGAATGCACCATTGCAAGATAGCCCAAAGGGAGTGACCATTTCCACACTTTCAGGGGTCCCTACATATTTAAATTTCAGGGTCAGAGGCATTGTACATGGACAAAGGGTTACAACATTGGTTGATGGTGGGGCCACCCACAACTTCATCGATGTTGCACTTTTCACTAAGAGAAAAATCCCTGTAGAGGATTTCGAGGGATTCAATGTGGTAGTATTGGATGGGTACAACAAGACGTGTACTCAAAGGATTAGTGGACTGTAAGTAACATTGGGAAACTATACATTGACCAATGATTTTTATGTCATAGATTTATCAGATACTCATGTGTTGCTAGGAGTTCAATGGTTGTACTCATTAGGTGACATCCGTATGAATTACTAGGACATGAGGATGGAGTTTGAGGACAAGGGTGGATAATGAGTCATCCTGAGAGGTATGTCGACAGGTTCCCCCAGGATCGTGTCTAACCGGCGTATGGAGGCCCTTTTTAAACATGGGGATGTGGATTGCGTAGAAGAATGCTTGATCACCATGGAGAATCCATCATAGGAACACCAATATTACCCAATGGATATCTAGGAATTGCTTGGAAAGAATGATAAAGTGTTTGAACCATTATCAGCAAGGAAACCATCTAACAAAGGATTTGAGAATGTCATTGAACTAGAAGAGGGTTCGAAGCCAATGATCACCACTCCCTAAAGACATCCAAATAGGTTCAAGGATGGAATAGAGAAGGCCATAAAGGAGTTTCTAGAGATGGGACAGATCAGGCTTAGCTCTAGTCCTTTCGCTTCATCAGTGGTATTGGTGAACAAGAAATATGGTACTATGAGGATGTGCATAGAATATAGGGAACTAAATAAGAAGACCATGAAAAAATGATACCCAATACACATGATTGATGATATGATCGACGAGTTGCATGGGGAAGTATACTTCTCAAAGGTTGATTTGCGATTAGGATACCACCAGATTCGGGTCAGAGAGGAGGATATCCAGAAAACAACATTTAGGTGTCACTATGGGCATTATGCATTTCTAGTCATGCCCTTCGGTTTGACTAATGCACCATCTACCTTTCAGTCATGCATGAACCATATCTTCAACAAAAAATTGAGAAAATTCTTACTAGTGTCCTTTGACAATCTTCTCATCTACAATAGGATGTGGGAGGAACACCTAAAGCATGTGGACAAGATTCTCATCATTATGGAGGATCAATCACTATTTTCCAAGGAGGAAAAGTGTGAGTTTGGGTTGAAAGATATACTCTATCTAGTTCATGTGATTGGTGTTGAGGTGTAAATGTGCATCAAGAGAATATCCATACCATCTTAGAATATCCCACCCCTAGGTCACTCACAGATCTAGGAGGGTTCTTCAGGATATGCAACTACTACAGGTACTTTGTGAAAGGATTTTCACAATTGGATGCACCATTGACAGACATCACCAAGAAGGGAATGTTTCAATGGTCAAAACACACACACGTAGCATTCAAAATAATGAAGAAGATGATGAGAACTTTCCCAGTATTAGCACTCCCAGATTTCACGCAACCTTTTGTCTTAGAGTGCGACACGTCTAGCGAAGAGATAAAAGTATTATTGATGCAAAACCAACACTCGATAGATTTTGAGAGTAGGAATTTAATGGATTTGGAGAAGCTCTATCTGATATATGATAAGGAGATTTTTTCCATAATGCATGCATTGGCCAAATTCAAATAGTACTTAGTAGGAGCATGCTTCATGGTTACGACTGACCACAACAGCTTGTGATACATCTTGGAGAAGTGGGACCTGAATGAGAGGTAGAAAAAATGGGTGAGTAAGGTGCAAGGATATGATTTTGACATTGAGTATGTAAAGGGGAAGAAGAATATAGTTGTCGATGCCTTATCTAGGAGACACATAGCCTTCTCCATCTCAGAGATCTCAACAGACTGGAAGTCCATTCTCTTGGTGTAAAAATCCAAGAATACCTTCTCCTATGAGATAATGGAGGGAAATATTTAGGATGACAGGTACAGGGTAGTGGATGACATCATCTACTACAAAGATCAAATCTATATTTTCTATGAATCCACACTGAAGGATAAGATTTTGAGGCAGTACATGATGCACCACTGGGAGGGCACCAGGGGTACCTGAAGACATACATGCATGTAAGGGAGATATTCTCATGGAAAGGTTTCAAGGAGGACATACTTTTTCATGTGAGGGAGTGCATGAATTGCTAGCAGAACAAGTCCTAGTTCACACATCCTACAGGTTTCTTCAACCATTTCCAATTTTGGAGCAGAAGTGGGATAAAATTTCTATGGACTTCATCATAGGATTACCAAAGGTGAAGGGAAAGGACTGTATCTATGTGGTAGTGTACAAATTGACTAAATATTCACACTTATTTACCATTCCTACAAAGTACAACACATTTCAGGTAGCAGATTTAGTCTTCAGGGAGGTGTCTAGACTCCACGGTCTTCCGAGGAACATAGTCAATGACCAAGATAATGAGTTTCTTAGTGTGTTTTGGTAGGATTTTTTCAGGTTATCTAGGATAGAGTTGACACCTAGCACTAGCTATCACCCCCAAACAGATGGGTGGATCTAGATAGTAAACAAATGGATTGAGGGGTACTTGAGGAACTATGTGTTTGGGAAGCTACAAGAATGGATAAAGTGGTTTCATCTCGAGGAGAATTGCTACAACACAAATCATCATATGTCCATCAGGATGAGCCCCTTCAGGGAATTTTATGACTATGACGCTCCATATTTTATGGATTTGGCGTTTGGTGAGAGTCAATCTCCCAAGTCCAAAGACTGGTTACTGAAAATACATGACATATTGAGAGTCCTGAAGGAGAATTTAGAGGTCGCTCAGAATCAATAGAAGATGTACGCAGATGGGAATAGGGTAGAACACAACTTTGAGGTTGGATATCTAGTGTTTATCAAGATGCAACCTAATAGAAAATTGTTTCTGAAGAAGTGTGGTGAAGAGAAGTTTAAGCCTCATTTTTATAGACCCTACAGAGTAGTCAGGAGAATTGGGGATGTAGCATATGAGCTGGAGATACCAGAGGGTAGAAGGATCCAAAACACCTTCCATGTATCCTACCTCAAGAAGGAATTGTGACAACAAGTCACTGCTTCGATAGATATTCCTCCACTTGATGAGGAAGGACAATTTGTTCTATCTCCTGACATGATTATTGATGTAAGGGAATGGATACTAAGGAGCAGGGTCATTCAAGAATACTTGGTTTTATGGAGAGGACTACTCGCAGAAGATGCTACCTGGGAAGGAGAGAAGATCTTACAACATCATGATCTAGAGTTGCTCAAGGACAAGAAATATTGGGAAGGTAAGATTGTAATGTCCCCTTCCAATTGATAGAGGATGACTCAATATCCTATACGACTCCCGTAGGCTATAGTCAATAATAAAAAGTGATTCAAGGAGATTTATTTGGTGTCACTGGGTTAAAATAATGACAAATATGAAAAGTGATATTAAATAAAATAAATAATTATATTTAATTGGAGTTAGAGGGAAAAATAAAGTAAGGGTTTGATTTGGTCAAAAAAGAGGAAAGACCTAGAAGTCCCAAGGAAGGATAAATAGAGGGGTAACCCTTCTATTTGGAATTATGATTTGATATTTTATTTGAGTGCTCTTGTAGCCAGTGTTTTCGTTGAGGTTTTGGGAAAACCCCTTCGACTACAAGTTTAGTTTCAATGGTGAAATATCCACCCTAGCTAGACAAGGAGGAGGATCCACTCAGGACCATGACTTGGATATATTGTGCTATGTTATCATATTGGACCAATATTGAAGGTTTATTAGTTAGGCAACATATTGATAGAGTCCTATGGGGGAGTTGTACTCTAATTTTGCAGGAGAGCAAAGGGTTTTTGGAAAACCCTATCTTGAGTAACCCCCATGGATCGAGCTTAGGGTGTCCTGTGAGGACCTCGCTAGTTTCCCAACCTTGTCATGCGAGGCCCCACATGTTGTCTCACCTTTTCTTGCGACGACCTATGTGGTCTGAAGTGTAGAGTTAGTTACGAGAGGCCAAAGTAATGCAGAAGGTGTCAAGGAGCATATCGACATCGCATAACTGAGAGTTTGATGGTCCAGACAAAGACACACTACTTCATGAGGAGGTATTGACATCATTACTAGGTTTCTTGATTGTTTCATCTAGTAGATGTTGCAACTTCCTTGTAGCCCTTAGATTTGTTTGTTAGGAGTATTTTGCAGCTTTCTTTACAACCATTAAATATCATTGTATTTTTGTCCATTTCATAATAAGATGCCAATATTATCTTCTCTATTTTTTTCTTAAAGTGGATGCATGCAACATGTTTTGATAATATTCTGCAAATTGTGCAAGAAGCTGCTAAATGTATTAATCAAGTGTTTGAAAAAGTTACCCATAAAGAAATAGTCAATTGAACAACAAACATAATATTTATATCCACCCTAGTGGGAAACATTACAGACTACTATCCCATCTGTTGAAATGATATGTCCCAAGTAGTGAATCTTATTTTGGTAAAAGATGCACTTACTTAATTTGGCATACACTTTATTCTCCCTTAAAACCTTTAGTGCCATTCTTAAATTCTTCTCATGCTCCTCCTCAAACTTAGAGTAGATGAGAATATCATCTAAGAAAACAATTACAAACTTATCTAGGTACTCCTTGAACATTCCATTCATCAGACACATAAAAACAACTGGGACATTTGATAGTCCAAATGGAACTACAATGAATTCATAATTCCCATACCTTGTTCTGAACATTTTATTGTCAATATCTTCTTCCTTTATCCTCACTTGATGACATCCTGATCTCAATTCAATCTTGGAAAATATTCTTACACCCTTCAGTTGATCAAATACATCAACAATCCTTGGCAAAGGATATTTTTTCTTTATTGTGATCTTATTCAACTATTTGAAAAAAATACACTTCCTTAAGGTCCCATCTTTCTTCATTACAAAAAGAATTGGGGCTCCCCAAGGTGACACACTTGGGCGTATATTGTTGGCACCCAAATGTTTGGGTTAATATCGTGGGCACACAAAAAATAAGTTGTGCATGTCCATTCTAGTTTTGCATGCGCTCGTTCTAGTTTTGCTAATGCACAGGGATTGACAAGAAGTGCATGTCGGACCAGGTTTTGACATTGCGTGCCAATACCAAGGCCTATCAATGTGTTGGTCCAAGTTTTGAGAAGCGTACCAGAAATCAAGAAAACACACGTTGGGATCAAGAAATGAATCGTCGGGAAATATCCTCGAATGATTACAGCCAACAACAAAAGGGAATGTGGAGAATACAAAGGATGAGCTGGTGATATAGTTAAGATATCCCCAATTCCATAAAGGATACGTGGAAAACAAGCATGTGGAAAAGGTGTGCGATACTATTAGTCAGTAGAGAAAGTGGAGTAGAATTGACATAGACAGAGCTCCTAGGGTAGAGAAAGATATACAAGGGAGAAACGACAACATAAATAGAGTTACTCATTCATAGAATTCACTAAATTGTTGTTGTTTTCCATTGTCACACAACTCTCTCCGAGGAAATATAGTGTTGTAATGTTGTAATGCTTTTGATTATAATTCTAAGTCTTTCATATGTCTAAGCCTAAAAGGGTGTGCATGGCACAATGTATTGTACTTCTGGTAAATTCCTAAGGGAATATGAAACTATGTTGTTGTCAAAGTATGTTTTTTTAATGTATGCATGTGTTGAATGGAATGGAAAGAATAATAAAGAGACAATGATTATGATCTATTATGTGTCACTCATGTGGTGTTTGGATATGTGTGTGTATTTTTTTATGTAATGATACTAGTAAGTTGTCAGCTACGGAATGTGTGAATGTCAACCCAGATGGATCTTTATGTGTCTATTAATTCATCCCCGACATAAGACCAGACGGTCTATGTGATCCTCACTGCATCTTGGGGGAGACCTTCTTTAGCCTTGGCTGAATATTGATATGTCGATGCTTTGGGGGTTTTGTTGGTCAACACTGGATGAACCTTGGGTTTAAACTCCCCAATGTTAAGAAGGACATGTGCAAGAATGAAAAAACCCAACAAATGTTTCCTTTGTTGGGACCTTATAGTCTTGTATTAAACGATGAAGGCGAGAAATGAGGTGGTATCCATCTCAGGATGAAATTCAATATTCGTTAAATACAAAGGAACATGAGTTTTATTTGCGGGAGACTCAAGGTCTGAGAGTTAATGTGAATATATGGAAGGGAAAGTATCTCTACACTAATATGCTTGAGGCGTTCTTTTCTAAATTCCCATATTTGCTGTATGAATCGTTGAAAAGGAAAAATGCTACCAATTATACTTTTTGGCCTCTAGAACCAGTGGTTTGGGATCTAACCACCCTTGATAGGATGAGGACATTGTTTGAAAACACATTTATTCCAACAAAGGATGAACACCTTCTCTAACCACTCACACAACCAGATCAAATATCAACACCTCAATGTTTTCACGTGGTAAAACCCCTATGGGGAAACATCCATGGCCCTAGCCAACATGGCCACTTGGAGAAATTTATTAATGCAAAAGAAAAATTTAGAGAGAGATTTAAAAGAGAGTTTCTCACAATCTATAATCAACAAATAACCCTCCATGATCTTTAAATAGACATCATGTATCAATAATGTGTTAAGCCACAGATCAATGTAGTAGTTAACATCAAGAAGAATATGAACCGTCGAATCACTCTATGTCGGGAACATATCGTGACCATCGGATTTCCTAACTACAAATGCATACTAATGCATATTATAGAAACACACTTTTATCTAACGACACATTATACCAAGTTGATTTTACCTAACTCCTAAGTGTCTAAATATCCTAACATCCCCCCTTAAGAACAACTTGGGATAGGATTGAAACATTTACAAAGGTGACACAATAGGAGAAGGAGGGAGGAATTAGAGCCTATCCCCCCTTAATGAAAACTTCCTAAACTCCTAAGATAGATCAAAGTTTGGAAAACTTCTCTTTTGTAAGAGACTTTGTGAAAATTTATGCAACTTGATCTTCTGTAGGAAAGAAGAGCACTTAAATAACTCAATCGTGAATGAACTTTTTGATGAAGTGCATGTGTATCTCGATGTGTTTTTTGCGTTGGTTTTGAATCGGTTATTTGGCAATATTGATGGCACTCTGATTGTCACACCAGAGGGTGGTCGGATGCTACTATTGGAATCCAAAATCTAAAAGGATCTATCGAAGCCACACAGCTTCCTGACTTGCATTAACCATTGCTCAATACTTTTCTTCTGCTGAAGAAAGATAAATAGTCTGTTGTTTCTTACAGGCCCAAGTGATAGGTCCTGAACCAAGGATGAAAACATAACATGTAGTATAATTCTAATCATCAGGGTCACTGACCCAATCTGAATTAGTGAAACCAACCTATAAAAGAGTCCCCCCTAATATGTAATGTATCCCGAACTAAATTGTACCCTGAACATACAGAAGTATTATTTTAGCTTCTTTCCAATGAATTTCATGGGGTGTTTGCATATATCGGGAAACAATACCAACAACAAAGGAGATATGAATACAATTATGAATCAAGTACAAGAGGATACCAACTAATAGATGGTACAAAGTGTCATCAACTTCGGGAGAAGTACAGGTGGCAGGTAAGTTTGACTCTAGACTGAAAGGGAGAAGGGGTCGGTTTACAATCTTCCATGTGAAAGTGACGAAGAAGGTCACCAACATACTTAGACTAGGAAAGAAAAAATTCTTCCTTGTTTTGTAAAACTTGGAGGCCAAGGAAATAGTGCAAAAAGCCTAAATCTGTCATTTCAAATCTCTTCTTAAGGCTGGTTTTTACATGGTTTAAAAGTTTTGGGTCATTACCAGTGAGGATAACATTATCAACATAAAGAACAAAGATTATTCCATGTAGATTTATTCTTGAAAATCCCCATGCAAGAAGGCGGATTTGACATCCATTTGATGGACCTCCCACTTATGTGAGGCTGCAAGGGATAAAACAAGGTAGATGGAATTCATTTTGGATACATGGGAAAAGGTATCATTATAGTCAATTCCTTCAACTTGGGAGAATCCTTTGGAAACTAACTGAGCCTTATGTCTTTCAACACTTCCATATGATGCATACTTAGTTATACAAACACATTTACATCTAACAAGTTTTCTTCCTTTCGGAATAGGTACAATAACCCAAGTATCGTTTTCCATTAAAGAACGATACTCTTGATTCATTGTTGTATCCCAATTTGGATGACTTGAAGCTTCTGCAAATGTCTCTAGATCATGACTCTCTGAAACCTGAGCCAAAAGAGAAGAGGATCATTTGAACTGTGAAATTGTTCGATGTTGATATGAAGGATCACCGACAAGATCACCAACTGCTTCTCATGTTGAACATACCCATCTAGGAAGTAGTGGTGATGGTGTAGGTTCAAGTTCAATGGACTCATCTGGAGGAAGGTGAGTAGGTGGAGGTGGATTTTCATCCTCATTGTCGTCATCTAAAGAAGAATAAACTAGAATAGGAGCATAAGAAGGCACAAATATCGAATATGGATCACAAGTTGAAGAAGGCAAAAACATTGAATTAGGCTCACAGGACAATATATTTTCATCAAATTTAACATATCTTATAACAATAATTTCATTACAATGTGATTGAAGAAGAATGTAACCTTTGACATCTTCATAATAACCAACAAATACACATTTCTCACTTTTAGGCTACAATGATTTCCTTTTCTCATCATGAATGTGAGCCCATGCTATACTACCAAATACATGAAAGTGGCTTACATATAGCTTAAGTTGAGTCCATACTTCTTCAGGTGTTATATTTTTAAGAGCCTTTGAGGGAGTGTGATTTACTATGTAATTTTCACAGTTAATGGCTTCCACCCAATAATTTAGACTTAATCCATTATATTGGATCATACAATTATCCATTTCATTTAATGTGCGGTTTTGTCTCTTATTAACACCATTTTCCTATGGTGTATATGGAAAAATTTATTGCATTTGGATTCCTTGTGTAGTGCAGTAACTTGTAAATTGTTTGTTCACATATTTTCCTCCATTATCTGTTTTTAATCTTTGAATTTGATGTCTAGATTTCTTTTCTACAAGGGCCTTGTAGGCCAAGAACTTGTCAAAAACGTTGCTCTTAAGTTTTAATAAGTAAACCCAAGTGCATCTTGAAAAGTCATCAATGAAAGTTAAGAAACACTTGCACCTAGAAAAAGAAGGAGAAGAAAGTGGACCACACAAGTCACTATGAACAAGCTACAAAGGGGTCGAGGCATGCCAAGAGGCATGTTTGTCAAAATTTTCCCAATGATGTTTTCCGAGAACACAATCGACACAAACACCATCTCTACATGAAACAAGAGGAAGACCAATCACCATATGTTGATTACATAGCTGTTGCAATGAGAGATAGTTTAGATGATCAAAATTCTCATGCCAAAGTTTGCTCAAGTCATCGCTATGATCAACAAAAACTAATGAAAAATATGATGACCCAAGATTGTCAAACTTGTACAACCTGGAAATATCATCAACAATTCTAGTTGCAGGAACATGATAATGATATTTTAGATCCTTGATTACAAATTGGTGAGGTGAAAACTCTATGGTTATTTAAACCTTCACCTGAATGAGTGATATGATAAAATGATCGAAGGTTGAAGGAAATACTTGGAACACATAATATGCAAGATACCAGATATATAAAATATGCAGAACAAAAATAAAATGCTAGAAATGGCAGAATAACAGTAAAATATCCAGCATAATCTTCACAATACACAGAAATGATATAACAATAGCAATAGAAATAGCACTTTGATTCGGAAAGCAATGTTCATAGGCCTCTTCGAGGGGGAAACCTCCAATTGAGCAGCGCTCTGTTACAATAATCTCCAAGCTAGGGTTTTCATACCCTTGACCCTTATTTATACTAAATATGTCCATTAAGAGAAGCATCTAGAGGAAGATCCTTCTAGAAGCGGAAGCTTCTATTAGGTCTTCTTACATCCACCTTATTCTATTTTATTGAAATGCCTTATTAATATTGACATTTATTACATCCGAATACATTGATCTACCTATGTGCGGGTTAGGACCTTAACATGTCCGCCCCCTTAAAAACAACCTTGTCCTCAAGGCTTGAGATGGGGAAATTGCTGCAGAATGGTAGTTGGTTCCCAAGTGGCATCTGCTGGAGTCATATCTTTCCACTGTACTAGCACTTCCTTGATGGTTCTCTGACACAGGCGACGCTCACGCTGGTCCAAAACTGCTTCTGGTTGTAGCCAAATGGATCCTTCTTCAGCTAACTCTGGAAGGTTGGTTTGAATTTGGCACCTGGTTCCAATCACCTTCTTCAAGCATGAAACATGAAAAACAGGATGTAGCTTCGACTGACTGGGCAGAGCTAACTGATATGCGACTTGTCCCACACGCTTGAGAACTGTGTAAGGGCCATAAAATTTGGGTTCTATCTTCTGACACTACTCGGCCTTGAGGGAAGTTTGCTTATATGGTTGCAGTCACAGAAAAACCTGATCCCCTTCTACAAATTGGCGTTCGGAGCGACCTTGATCTGCTTGCTGCTTCATTCTATTCTGGGCCATGACCAATTTCTCTTTAAGGGTACGGAGGATATCCTCTCGTACTATAAGTGTTTGGTCAACCGCCTAGACCTTCGAGGTACCCGATAAGTATGAGAGAACTGAAGGTGGCTTCTGTCCATATACTGCTTCAAAAGGAGTCATGTGAGTGGCTGTATGGTATGTAGTGTTGTACCACCATTCGGCGAGGGGTAACCATTGAGCCCACTGGTGTTGTTTTTTAGAGGCAAAGCACCTCAGATATGTTTCCAAACACTTGTTGACAACTTCCGTTTGACCATCTGTCTGG
>ML787354.1:132464-174652 GCA_009831015.1 Picea engelmannii | reverse complement strand
ATCCTTTTTAACCAAATAATCCAAGTGTTATATCAATGTAGAATTATCATCCAATAATGAGCAATGAACAAATTAACAATCATACACATACATCGTACACCAGTGTTTTACGTGGAAACCCAAAGCGGGAGAAAACCACAGAATGATTTTTAATATATGTCTTGAAGAATTACATTCATTGGAAGCACCAAATTCCTTTGTTTTCTAGATGCAACTGGAAGGAGACTCCAACCCCCTAGTTTCTCAGGCTACAACCTGAGGGAATCTCCAACTCCCCAATTCTCTGGCTACAACCAGAAGGAGGCTACAACTCCCTAAGTTCTCCGGCTACAACTGGAAGGTGGCTACAACCACCTATCCTTGCCCCGTCCAACCACCCTGAAGTAGAAGTAGAATGATGGAGCCACTATCTCACTTTCACTGTGAGATATATCGTTGTAAACCTGTACTAATAAATTTGAACCATGCATCAACCTGTACCTCAACCTGTAATCAACATGTACCATAAACAATTGCATCAACCATGCACCAACCTATACCAAACAACGTGTAATCAACCTGTACCATAAACAAGTGAATCCAACCATGTACCAAGTATGTACCAATCATTTTTCAACTACTCATCAATATGTACCAACATCATCAACTATACACCTCATGTATGTGCCAATTCATCAACTACTTGTCTCAACCATGTACCCAACATGTACCTCAACCAAAATCCCTCATCAATTTCATCATCCAAATATGATTTGTAACTCTGTAATAGAGTTGGTGTATATGATCACATACCTGCAAACCTTCCTTAACTTTAACAACAAGAGACTAGAATTTTCATCAAACTTTTCTTCAGTCTCACATGACTAGTTTTGGATTAGTCAACAACCCTAACTTGAAATAATCATAACTTTGTACTTGCAATGAATAAATATCTAAAACTGATAAACAATGTTATTCAGTGTGTTTTATACAATTTCTCTAGGTGTGACTACTTGGAACCTCTCAGAAAAGGAGTTATAGTAAAAATGGCATACCTTTCTGAATTCTGGCTTATTCTAGAGAGCGACCTTGTAGAGAATGGACCACACGAAATATTTGTTGAATAGATATGACACTATTACATAGAATACTAAAGACTGTACTCTAACCAAAAAAAAAAATCTTACTTAATTTGGATCTGCTATGAAGAAGTTATGACGTTTTTACCTGAAACACTTGTTTTAGACTAGTTTCAGGACTAGCCACAAACCCTATTTTCCACGGAGTGTAACTCCAAAAATACGACCCACAAGATGAATTTTTTAACACAGATACTTGGATATGTTTCCCCAATGGAATAGAAATTTCACGGTCTGAATCATTCTAGAAAAAAAATTATTGCGAAAATGGTGAGATGACTTGTAAATAACATACCTTAGAAAGCATCATCAAAAGAATTTATCCTTCCTTGAATTCTGACCTTCTTTTATTCACCTTCCCTCAGAAATTTGGCTTAGATATCCTTTGGTTACCTCAGACACCTATAGATATTCAATATTCTCAAATAAAATGAGAGATCCTTTCCTCTTATTTATACTCTCCAAGTAGCTTCCTTAAAAACATTTTCTAGGTCACTTTGCCCACTTTTCTTATTTTAGGGTTAACCCACTTCTAATTTCTCCATTAAATTTATTTTTTATTCACTTTGAATTATAGTACACTCATCACTTCACTTTATTATTTACCTTCTAAAATCTCTTAAACCACTTAGACTACTTTGACCTTTTGGGGCTTCTAGATGGCATATGAGGGTCCTCCAACTTCGTAAGGCCATAACTCTCAAACTGTGAGGAGTTATGTGACGTTCCACATACCACCAGAAATGGAATGACATGTACTATTTATGTAGAATAGTATTACCTTAAAATATATCAAAACTCATACCTTTATCCATCAAACAAACTTGGGTCCATTACCCATACATGGGTTCTCCAACTTCTCATTGCCATAACTCTCTAACCGTGAGGAGTTATGTGACATTCCACATACCACTAGAAATGGCATAACAAGAAATATCCATATAGGATAGTTTCACTGAAAAAATCACTAACCTTAATCTCATTATTCCACAAATAAGCATGGGTTCTCTAACCATACTTATAAGATAACTCAATCTGCAAAGCATATTCCCATGAGGGATTTCACCATAAGGGGACCACTTTGGAGTTCATCCATTTGTACTTATTATCAACCATGACAAGACAATAATGAGTCGTATTTACATCAAACAAACTTGGGTCCATTACCCAAACCTTTGTGCCACTGGGCTTTCTTCAAGGGTTGACATCAATGACAACCAACCTTAATCAACAAGAAGACTATTATGACAACTCATTCCAGTAAACCAGATATACCTCCTACAGTATCCATGGATTGGAATTTACATGTAAAAGATTTTTCTTCCCAATAAAGCAAATTGAGAAAGAATCTTATACCATAAATATACCCATGTATGCAAATATAAGAATACCTTGTATGGATTTAAACAACTTGATGCAGAGTATCTCATATACAGTAGAAGCGTGGTGAAAACTTTCTATGATAGAGATAGTGTATCAGAATGGTTACTCAAAATTCTAGGATGCTAGATTGATAATCCATGGAAAACTCTCATGATGACAGAAGAAGTGTTACTTGGATATGTTTCAGTTTGATATTTTCCACGATGTCATGAGCTAGCAGGAAACAAAAGCGTTGAATTCGACCATGATATATTGTAATGATCAAAGCTATGTGAATCTTTCAGAGAAAGATAATGTTCCATAACAGACCGAAGTACATTGAGATAAAACATTATATTCTTCGTGATAAAGTCCAGAAGAGAGAAGTGGTTCTCTAGTATATCTCCACTGATGATAAAATAGAAAATATTTTGATAAAGCATCCGTTCAAGATGAAAAGTTTGTGTACTTAAGAGACAAGTTAGGAGGGAGCACTGATATGTTATTGATTTATGGACAATCATTTTTCCAGTTCAGAAAATGGTCCAAGATGGGAAGTTCCTTTCTAGTTCAGAAAGTGGTTTCATATTTTTGATGGACATGCATTTTCCAGTTCGGAAAATGGTCCAGATCAGACAATCATTTTCGTAATGAAAATGTTCCAATAGATTATTGATGTGCCATAGACAACGATTCCCCCTGTAGCCATTGTGGGGGAATGGTCTAGGAAAATTATTCCTCTTGATAATCACTCTGAGTAATGGTAAAGTAGAATGGTCTTCATCGTCAGACAATCATTCTTTCAAAGTTCATAATTGTGAGCAGTTTTGAAGAATGCTTTGTTTTGGAGGTTGGTGCAGGATAGTCATTTCCTTAGGAAATGGTCTGGACAGTCATTCCCTAGGGCAGACTCATTCTCCCCAGGTTGCACTATGATTAGTGACAAAGGAATGGACCAATTAGGTGAATGGTCCAGGTTCAACAATCAGGGACAGACATTCCCTAGGGAAAACTCATTCTTTCCAGGTTTCACTATGATTAGTGCTGAAGGAATGGCCCAATTAGGTGAATGGTTCAGGATCATAAATCAAGGACAGTTATTCTTTTATGCTTAGAAGAATAGTCCAGATAGCCCATAGTTGATGTTTTACCTTCTGAGGGAAGATTCTCTTCCAGATCTCACATATGTGAGTGGAAGAATGGCCCAGATGACACAATTTATATCATGATATTGTTTTATGCAGGTTGATATCAGATGATATGATTTTTGTGGAGACTTTATGTCTCTGGACAATATATTTTTGCTACTGTGGTGGATGTGTTCCACTGGTTGTCACTATGTGCCACTGACTAATTAATCGTGTGCTACTTGGTGTGGTTGTGTACCATTGGATAGTAGTTGTGTACTACTATGGATAGACACAGTTGTGTTATATTGAATGGAATTGTTATGATTTCCATGAAGACTATCAATAGTGTTGGAAATGATTACCAGCTATATGGATAGTGAATGTGTTGTTGGACAAACATTCGTCAGGCGGAAAATGATCCAGGACATTTATTCTTCTAGGATGTATGTATGTACTAGAAGAATATTCCTTATAGCCCATGGCGTGGCTTCCAGCATCTGTTGGAACAATTATTATTCTAGGGAATATGTTTGGATTAGAAGAATGGTTCTTATATCACTATGTGGAGTAAGTGACTTATTCAACATTATGTATGATTACTTAGATGGAGTATGGCTTCGAGATATGTTGCAGTTGATGCTATCTGATGATATAATATTGATAATGGTGCTCGTGATTTGATCATGAGATGACATGTGTGGCTATGATGATTATGTCGGTTGAATGATCTATTTTTTATCAAGATCATTGCCTTTAATACTTCCATAGCTAGGAGGGAGTGTTGATATTTTGGTAGCTGCGAGAGGTATATCTGGGAAGCAAGAGAAACCCTAAAATCCTTGGACATAGCCCTAGAATACAAGTCGGCTAAAGAAAATAATTAATATTGAGCTTCTATCCTCCAGAAAGAGAAGTCAACACAAACAACTAAGAAAGAGAAGTATAAATATAGGATGCTAGAGCTCATTTGGACACACACAACTCGTAACTATAGAAATTTGGAGAGTAGTTGCAGTTGCAGCTACTGCAACTTGTATTTTCAGTTTTAGGCTTGGAATTTCTCTTGGTTATGGTTTGGATTTTCTACTTGGTACGCTAGCTCTGAGAGTGGTACACTACCTTGGTTGGAAATTGGGTCTAGGGTTTGCTTCCAGAATTATTGTCTCTTTCAAGGTTAAGGTGCTCGATGGTGGCTTTGGCCTATGGTTGGGTGACAATATTGTTATATTGTCTATGGTGAAATGAGCACACCTATTTTTCTAACACATTCTGGGATGCCTTGTTTGATAGTGACCTTTGATTTGTTGCACCAAAATTTTTGAGTCTCCAAAGACAACCAACTCAGTGATATGCATTTTCCTTGTTGCCTGCAAGCCAAGAATTAGGGCTCCATATTCAACTACATTGTTAGTGGACTTAAACTCCATCTTGTAGGAAAAATGGATTTCTTCCTTTTTAGGGGAAATGGGTACTACACCAACTCCACTTCATCCTTTGAATATGCCCCATCAAAATACATCTTTCATATACCATTTGTTTTTTGGGTGGGGCTTACAACAGGGTTTGCAAAGGTTAAGGCCTCTTTGTATTCCTCATTGACCATGAGGATGAAACAACCCAGGTCTTCATCAAAAACATATATGGGGTGATTTACAGAATTGTTTTGATCACTAACCACATAGAAAAACTTTGTTTCTCTGTATAATCTCATTTTATCTCCTCCAAAAAATGGTACAATAACATAATTCATGTCCATATGCATTGTACCACCCAAATTTCTTGCCCATGGTTTGGATAGCAACATCCCATAGTTAGGAGGCACATCAGTCAATGCCACATCCATCATTATTCTTTTAATAGGAAGTTGAGCTAAGGTGACTACCATATCTTTGATCATCCCATCACACTTAATCTTTATTGCATCAAAATAATACAAATCATGATATGGTCTAGTTATTATCAACCCCAAATTTTGAGATGCTTCATAATCCAACATACAATTGTGCATCATCTTGTCATGGATGTTTAAGGTCACATAGAAAGGTGAAATATGTTCTTCCTTATCATCTATGTGTGGACCAAAAACTATAGTGGGAGACTCATCTTGCATATTTACGCTACCAAGAGGACTTGTTGAACCCTTTACTTGAATAACTTTTTCAATTTTGTTGTGGTATGAAGGATTTCTAGCCAAATCCATCAGTGGGACATGAATCTTTATTTTATAAATATCTTTCTCAATGTTGAAAGGTGGAATTGATTCCTCAAGTTCCCTAACATGTCTCTCTATCTTTGAAGAATCACCAACTTCTTTAGTCTTGGGAATATTATTGAGTTCTTTGAATTTATCCATAGAAAGACTCGGGATAGGATTTTTAAGATGGGGATGACTATCCTGATTGGATTCTTTTTTTACTGGGTACAAGGTCATATTTTTTGTGCATCTCAACATTTAGTGCATCGACAAACATCTTGTACTGAACATAGGATAATACTTATTTGTTAAATTCACCTTTGGGGATTTGCTTCCTGGTGTCAAGGGAATACTCATAATCATCTTGAGTTAGATGCATGGCATTGTTTTCCTCTTGCAACAAGTGTAATTCTTCTGGATTTCCAGCATATCCTTCATTTGTTTCTTCCTCCATCAGGTTATTTTCATTATTAGTTCTTACACGAGGTTGTATAGGTTGTTCCTTATTCCTTCTTTCTCTCCTCATGAGTTGAGGATTGAAAATCCTTATGAACTAGTTAGGGGCCCTTATCCCTCATTCTTGAGGGGATTTATTGGCATTATGTTTCTCCAGTTTAAACCTAGACATCTTGTTTGCCAAATTTCTTATTAGTATAGACATATCGTCCATTTGAGCTTCATGAGAATCTTTAACTAGATCGAGAGGAACACAGTATTATTTAACCTTATTTCATTCTATATGATCTAGTTTTTTCTTCATTTTTCCCGATGCAATCATATTCCCTTCAATATCTATTGCATCATCTTACATTATCAACAAACTTGGAGCCCTTATTTTACTTAATACCATGGAAAAGTCTACATAAAAATACCCAACATATATGACCTTAGATATTTGTTGCAAGGGCTTTATGTCTCTAGGGATCTTGTTGTAAAGTTTGTTAAACCTTATGTGAAAGTAAAAAATAAACTCGTTTGCTTTCTTCTTGAGAGAACCAAACTCCGTCAGGTAATATAGGTTGTCTCTCTTTCCCCCCCATTGTTTCATAAATGTAGACTCAATATCCTACCAACTATATATTGAGGCTATAAGAAGCTCTTGGAACCACTTCCAGACATCTCCCTCCAAGGTCTAAACAAAAAATTCTCATGAAGACATCGTCATGTTCCACGAACAGTTTATTAGTAAAATCCTGGAAGGTCATCAGGTGTTCTTCAGAAGTTAGAGTTGGTTCATCATTGTATTTGGGCAAGAGATTTAAAACATTTTTAGGGAGGTCATGAACGTTCACAGGGAGGTTCAATGAGCCAAATATGGTGCTGACCCAAGGGTTTAAAGGTGATAGGAGAGGTTGATTTCCTCCAAATCTTCTTCATCTAAGGTTAGCCATAAGACTTTGCATAATATAATTATGGGCTTCAATAGATGGAGGGTTAATGGTTTTTTTTTAGAAAGGGTTTGAAATAAGAGCTCACTTCTTGACAGAATCCTCGGGGTGAATTCTATAGATCTATTAGGGGTTCAGGAGGTAGTTTGGTAGAATAAGTAGAATCAATAGGTATACCAATTAACTCAAAAGATTTACTACCCCTACGAACAACAGAAGCGGATGTTTCCAAATTAGGGTTACCTGAAGATGGAGAGATTTGATGTTCTCTTATATTTCTCCAAGTCATGAGCTTCTCTGGATCTGAGGATACTGGAGTACACTCATGATATGGATTACTTTTCATGTATCTTCTATTATACACTAGATATTTTCTCTCTGGAGTAGCTTGGTGTATAAAACTCGTTCACCTTCGAGTGTAAGAGCTTTCAATGTTGTATCCCCAAGGAAAAATATCCTCAAATTTCATTCCTCGACATTGGCGCCATTTCAGATGTTGTCCCTCAAGATGTTCTAGGCTATCAGTGGAACAATGTCGAGGCATATTAGAAGATAAGACTAAGAATAAGCCTCAAATCCATTCTTGTAACAACCTAAGTTATGCAAAAATGTGGGTAATTCTCTCTCTCTCTCTCTCATAGAACTCTCAACCCTCAAAAAATTTCATTCTAGATATTAAAAAATTCATCCTCAAGAGGCATTTTTCCATGAGTGTTTTAGACAATTGAGTTTAAGGTTGGAAAGTTGATGGATTTAGAAAAAATACACAATAAACATGTGAGGAAGCTTTAAGGTGAATCTCACATCCGAAGGAAAGAAAAACATATTAAGCAATTAAGAATTCAACAATTATAATAGTTCTAAAATCTGAGTAACTCACCTTTAGAAAGGAGATTACTCGTAGATTGTTTGCTCATGGTCTCATAGTTTTCCCTTATAATAGCTCGACACATGCCTAGAGAAAATAGTTGATGGGATGAAGTGATTGGTCACACCCATTTTGATCTGCTGAGATCCAGGGCTCGCGGGAGTGGGCATGTCAAGGCAATGATTGTTGTCCTCTACCATATGCAGGAAGTGATATGATGACGAGTGAAAGGATGTGAATGTGATGCTAGATATCTTGTTATGCATCACATCTTTTCCAATTGATTTGGTAGATTGTCAGTGAATCCTCCACTCACCTGAGATATTCTTCGTCATGCCCATGTTTGAAACATACGTCATTTTATCAATGGTTTGGAGCCTTTTTGAAAATTATGGGAACACACAAAATTTGGATAATGTTATGTTGTTGTCACCCTGTATCCATGGACATGTGGTGGCTCAATATTGTTCCACTTCTGTGCTGAAATATCATCCGGGATTGGGCTACGTGTGACTAGGCTTGGAATGGAAATTGAAGTCCCAATGGGCCCTCTTTGTTTAGGTGACGATCCTTGACAAGATTAAAAATATGTTTTGTTAGCGTGTTAGGCCATTGTTGGCTTCCTTTGTGTCCAAGTGGATTGTCATGTTGGATTCGGGTGATGCTAAGTGGAAAAACAACTATGTGTTGAGTTGGAGGATATGTAACTTGGAGGAATTAGAATACTAATGTCGCAAACCCTAGGGAGTGGTTTTAATTTTCATATACGACCATGAAACACCATCCATTCTTCAACATGTGGCTCTCAAAACCATTGCCATGCCCCAAGTGTGCACTAACTCCCGTGTAATTTTCTAATGCAACATACGTTATCCATAGTATATCGGGATCACTTGTAGATGTCAGATGATGGGACCTGCATCTTCATCAATGTTTGCTCCTTAATATTTGATATTACTATATAACCCCATTTGGAAAGGGTATTAATACTGCTTAGAGCGTGCTTAGCCCTTTGGTACTCATGATAAGCGTCCAAGCTCTAAAAACTTGGATTTGGACCCTTAGGGCCTGATTTTATGTTGATTCTTTTAGGGTGCTTGAGCATATGCTATCCCCTTTGATCCATGATATTTGTAAGCTCCTATTACCTTTGGTTCTTCAAATTTGACCTCATAACCTCTATCAGTGTGTGTGTGCTAATGATTGGACCAAATCCATTACTAACAATAAGAATAACACATATGAATCTATCTTCTGAAAGAACTAGTTGACATTCGACACAAAAAAATCTAATTGTTTTGAAATTAGATAAGTAATATTCAATGCAAGAAAAATCATTTGGACTTAAGGTCAATAATTGATTCTCCAATTGGTGAGCTCAAATAATAGTGTGTTTACCAAACACAGCTTCAAGCTTTTCCCAAGATTTATTGGGGGCATCAAGTCTTTGAAGGTGAAACATTAAATAAGGAGAGATGGAAATTCTGATTAGTCCATGGGATTCACCATTCCTATTAATCCATTTGAAATATTTTTCATCATCAATGGATCCTTCTTCTTTTCCCAAGGTAAACGGGTACAATGCTTTACTTCTTAATAAATCCTCCATATGGAATTTCCATTGGAACTAGTTGGTGTTGGTAAGTAAAATATCACTGGAATAATCCATATTAAATATGTAGATAATATGTATTTAAAAGCTAAAACTAATATTCTATATGGAAAGATCTTGAAAAATTAGGTTGTTTAAAAAAAATGATACTGAAAACGAATTTCGGATGTGGAATTTATTCCCTTTTGAAAAAAGGCATAAATGGTAACCAAAGAGTCATGTGGAAAGTAGAAGTTGGTCCACATGATGATACTCCTCCTAAATATGCCTATAATTTACTTATGAAGTGTCTCACTTTTATAGAAAAAGTGAGAATCGCTTTTAAAATGAATTTATTTTATAAATGAAAGTTGCATGCAAAAAATAACTTGAAATAAAATATTTAAAGTTATTTAATAGAGATTCACTTTATAACTTAAGAGAAATGCAATTTACAATGAATGCATGAACTTTTTCAAAAAAAAATTAACAAAAGAGAGACTTGAACTCAAGACCTCTTACTAAGTAAAGTTACTTTTAACCAATTGAGCTAGTGAAAAACATACTATATTATTCAGAAGGAGGATTGGGGTGGTTTTTGTTGTTGTTGTTGTTGTCAAAGATGGTCTTAGAGAGCATTCTTATAAAAAACTATTTTCACACAAGAAAAAAACATTGCTTCTCGATGAAAACAAGAGTTAGATCTCGGTTATCTTACCCATAAAATGCAAATTTCCCTCTATTTGTATTTATCGAGATCGCGTAGAGCACGTGACAAAGAACATGATTAGACAGGAAAACCATTTCCGCTATGTTTCTGATTTGTCGAGATTCCATAGGGCATGGGGCAAAGAGAATATGTATATTGAAAATAGTAGCAACCCAAAAATAAAAAATAGAAAACCAAAATATTAACCCTGCAAAAATTCAAAAGGGCGTATTTGAGCTTTATACCTTCGGATCTGATTGAAATGGTCGTATCTTGGGGAAATAGAAACCTTTTCGAGTGAAACGAAAGGATTTTTTTACTTAAATGAGTACCCCAGACACAATGGAACATTCCTATCAGCACAAAAATGTACAGAAATGGCACAAACCAAAGATGAGGCAACATGACTTCCTGATCTCAATCTACAATGAGAGCAGGTGTTCAAAATCGCTCTGATACCATAATCGACAACACTAGTATTACAATAGAGAAATAACACCTTCAGTAATCACTCACACAACCATATAAAATATGAACACATCAATGTTTTCATGTGGTAAAACCCCTACGGGGAAACATCCACGACCCCAACCAATGTGGCCACTTGGAGCAATTTATTAATGCAAAAGAAAAATTTACAGAGAGATTTACAAGAGAGTTTCTCACAATCGATCATCAACAAATGACCAGCCATGTTATTTAAATAGATATCATGGATTAATCATGTGTCAAGCCAGAGATCAGTGAGTCCATTAAGATTGAGGATAATATGAACCATCAGATCACACTATGTCAGGAACATATAATGACACTCGAATTTCCTAACTGCAAATGCATAATAATGCATACTAAAGAAAGACAATTTTACCTAATGACTCATTAGACCAAGTTGATATTAACTAACTCCTAAGTATCTAAATATCCTAATAGACATTAGACACTAAGTGTACTCGAGACATTGATTTCTAGTTCGCTCGAGTAAAGGAAGGATATATTATTGTTTTTTTTTGTGGAGTACATTGATTCTTCCAACAAGGCTAAAATAAATTTCGCGCAAGGTCAAAGAAAACATGTTGGAAGAAATCCCATTATGGATCAAGATGTTGTCTGTGGAGAAAGGGTTGATGTGCATGGATCTTGATAGAATGGTTGAGTAGATTTCCCTAATGATGGGGGGGTGAAAATACTGGGGGGAATAAGAAAGGAGTTGGAATTGCTGAGGAGGATCCATAAGTTGTTGAAATGAGGTGAGGAATGGAATGGATCCAGATAATCATAACAGAGCGAGAGTCCACAGATACACAATAAGATTTTAGTTGAGAAGGAAAGTGGATCAGAGAATTGCTAGGAAGTTAACAAGGGGCATGCAATGAAGTGTCGGGCCCAGGATGAAGAGAAAAGAGACTAGACCCATAGGAAGTGTGGGAGAGTATGTTGTGATATAGAGGAGCACAGGTGAAGATAGGCCCAGAAGAGGTGTAGTGTTGAGAATAGGGTGTCAAGTGGGGATAGCGACAGTAGTAGTAGTAGTAGTAGGAGTGGTAGGAGTAGTAGTGGTCCCAAGGGCCTAGGAGATGAATTATGAGTCCCTTGGTTGTTGTAGAGTGTCACAACCTTGGAGGAAGATGGGGTGCAGGATAGAGGAAAAAAAGAAAAGAATGAAGATGGAGGATCCCCTACTGGTGGGGGAGAAGAATTGTCAATTGTGGATGGTATTGTGTGGCTACAAGTAGGAAATTATCTAGGTCACCTCATAAGGAATGTCAGAAGAAGATGGACTTACCCCCCCTTTGAAACACCCACCTTGGGCATTTTTAATCAAGAATGAATAACAACATATAATGAAGGGATTGGAATAGGAGAAAGAGGAGAAGAAAGAGTAGAAGGAGATAGAGGAGAAGAGACGAGTGAAAAAGAAGGAGAATTTAGTGCCAATGCACCAAGAAGGATATAGGTATTGAGAAAACCTACACCCAACAGTCAGATAGGATGAGTTGGTTTGAGGTTGAAGATGGAAAATTAGGATAGCATCCTAAGGCTACTCATATTCCATGGAATGTATAAGGATGATGTAGAACAACATTGGTTAATGTGTGAAGCAATATGGTCTGTGAAGAGGATCACAGATGAAGCAACAAAGGTTGTGCACCTAGAAAACACGTTCAGAGATGGATCCCTGACAAGAAAGGTCCCTAACAGAGATCAAACAAGATTTGATTACATAATTTCAAAAACCTCATTCAAAGTCTCAATGTATTACTGAGATCAAGGAGATCAAAAGAAAACAAGGAGAAACCACGTGGGACTATGACTAGTGGTTCAAAATTTTATTGGATGGGATGGTGTTCCAAATTCAAGACATACAACATAGAGAGTGGTTTATTGCGAGGTTACTCCCCCATATTTGGGTCCCACTCACCCAACAAAATGTGATGATTAAAAATATTTCTGTGGTTGGGGTTTTTTTTATTGATCGGAATGACCACAGTTTTGTCATTAGACTGTCGACGTTTCGGATCCAAATCAGGATCCATCTTCAGGACAATGAGCCTGAGTTTAGATGAGAGAAGAAATGGTTTTAAATACTGGATTTTGGCGAGAAATTTAGGTGTCGGCTAGGTTGTTTGGTAAAAGAAATTATTTTTATTTATTTTTATTATTTATTTAGTGTGAATTTAGTTTATTAGGGTTTTGTTTTAATTTTCTTTGAGATTATCTTAATTTATTTAATTCAATGTTTGTTAATTTTTGTTTTAGTTGGCTAGAGTCTAGGTAATTTGTAGGGTTTACTTTTAGGTATTTGAGTAGATTATTTAGTTATTTTAGGGGTTTGCTTATTATTGTTATTTAGGGTTTAAAGTTTCTTAAAAAGTTTTTTAATAATTTTGAGGCTTAAAACATATTAAGATCAATTAAGTTTAAAAATGTAGGTATTCTGTTCCTGAGCCTTTTAATATTATGAGATTGTTTTATTTTATTTATTTATTTTTTAATTGTTTTATATTTGAGAATAAATAGGTGGGTTTAGAAAATTTCTTTGTTTTAATGAATTAATCTTAAAAAAATTTAAGATAGTTTTTAACAATTATTGTTACTGTTTATTGTGAATCAGAGGGAGCCAGTTTTTGCTTAGTTCTAACCCACTATCTCTGTTCAGGTTGCTAGGATGTTTACGGATTTCAATGGCTTCTCTAACACACCGTTTAAAGAGGTGATTTTCTTTAGCGAGGATCTTGGTGTCTTCTAGGCGGATATGGTGTCTTGTTTTAAGGGAGTGTTCGGCTAGGGAAGAGGTGCGGATGCGTTCATTCTTAATGTCATCTCCATGTTCTTTTATCCTAGTAACATTTTCCGATGTAACATTTTCCGCATGAGCACTCTATTTTGTAGATTCCTTTACTTTTGTGAGGGTCGATTTTGTCTTTTACGACAAAATCGACCCTCACAAAAAGAAGGTGTGGAAATATCCATGTGTTTGGAAGCTACACCAGGAGGGGTAGAAACATTAGCAGAATTAGCATAGGTGCAATCATAAGTAGCCAATTTGAAAATTCAATTGTAGGACATGGAAAATAAAAAAATCATGCGTGAGGATATATGGTGTGCCACATGTCAATCTGGGGGGAATTGCAGGGATGAGTGCCCTGTACTTCCTATTTATCTGGAGACAAGAGCGCCAAGTCCATTTCCAACTGTGCCTCAAGCATAGTGGTGTGTGATCTAAAGACAATGGGGACATGTACAACCCTGCTACCCAACTTTAGAGAAGTATCAAAAGACTCACCATACTTTTTTCTGTGAGTTTTTTAAATCTATGGGACATGATGTCAATAACTGTTAGTTACTCTAGCTGAAGCAAGACAACACCCGTGATGCATTTCGTGTACAAGAAGAATAGAAGGGTGGTGATTGTGAAAGTGTTGACAGATGAAGATACCAAAGTGGTCCCAAAGGAATATATGGACATGGTCGTGGATGAGGATATGGAGGAGGGGGAGGAAAACCCCCCACTTGTTTCAATTGTGGAGAGATTTTTCATGTATCAAGGTTTTGCATCAAACCACGTGTTTTTTGTGCATATTGTTACAACCTTGAGCATCCCACAGAGGAATGTCTTGTATTAGTAAAGAAATGGTAAGAAAAGAATATGCATTGCAACATGGTGCATGCAGAGCCACGCAAAAATAAGAAGAAGGATGAGGAATTTTATGTCTGAGTGATAACCCGAGGTGGAAAAAGATAGGAAGGGACATCAAGTAGTCTAAGAGATCAGATCAATATTTGGAGGGGAATATCATAAAGGCATCACAACCCCCTCCCAAGTTCTATGTTCCCAGTAAAATTAGGTTGTGCGCGGTGCATAGAGAGCCATGGAAGAAGAACGAGCATATGAAGAGTTACAATGCATGACACAAGGATCACTTGAGGAGGCTCAAATTCATAGAAAAAGTACAATGAGCAACACAAAGGTCACTTGAGGAGGCTTGGATCCGCTAAAAATTTTAGCGGGCGACACAGCGGTCTCCAGAAGAGGCTTGCACCCTGGAGGAGATGCAATGTGTGAGGCAACGGTTGTTGGAAGAAGATCATATGTGTGAAGAGATACATTGTGCAATGTAGAGGTCAATGGAAGAAGCACGTAGACAAGATGAGTTGTGGCGCTTCAATAAAAGAGTTATTGAGAATCATCTTGAGGATTTGAAGCGCACACTATGTGAAGAAGCATTGTGTGACTTGGGTCACCAAACAAACACTAAAGATCAAGTAAGAAATTCCTTACGTTGTTGTTTGAGGTTTATTAATGATCTTGATGTTTTGAGGAAGTTAACGTATATTTTAGCCACTTATAAGGGAAAAGAGTTGGAAAATAGAAATATATCATCCCCCCTACCAGAAAGGGAGGTGTGTCAGGTCAGCAACCAGAAATGCACTAGCAGAAAGTTCAAAATGACAGTTGAGCTTGGGGGATTTGACATGGATGGATTCATGTTGGATCTGGATTTTGATGTGAATATTCTACCAAATATTTTCTTTGAGTTGTTGGGAAAACTAAGTCTAGTCTGGTCACCCATCCGGCTGTGGTTGGAAAATCAGTATAGGATCTACCCTATAGGCCGACTGGAGAAAGTTGAGGTGAATATAGAAGGGGTGAAAAAAAAGGCTGACTTTGAGGTCATAGAAATTATGGATGACTTAGACCCATATCCTACATTACTGGGAATTGATTGGGCCTTTTACAACAATGTGGTGTTGAATCTGAAGAAGAGGAATATGTCATTTGAGACAAATGCCCTGCGCTTGATCACACCTCTAGTTCCAAATGAAGGAGATAAGTACAATGAGCCACTGGATGAGGATGCGAAAAGCTCTATAATTGAAAAAATTTATAAGATCATTGGCCATAGGGAAGACTATGTCAATCCCACCGTAGATGGAGAGTTAAGTTAGCAGAGCATCATGTCTTACGACACTAACTCCAAAGATACTATGGAAAGGTGGCAGTAGAAAAATATATGAAGTATCAAAAAGGAGGTGTGCACATATCTTTGTAAAAGTGTGCAAAGAAGAGTTTAGATCCTATCAGTATGATGGGTCAGACCCGATGGACAGATTTATTACCCGGATATGGCACATTCCCAAACACCACCGGGTTCACACTCTTGATATAGTGCTCGTAGGAATTATTGCATGATGGTGGGTCATACATTAGGAACCATACTGTGAATGGGATGCAGTGGAAACGTCTATGCAGGAAATATTAATACATGGCATAGATATTCGTCGATACATATTCCCTTGCGAAAGGTGATGGATATATAAGAAACAACATAACACACACATTCAATATATGAATTCCCGATGCATATTGCCGAAAAAAAATGCTATAACCTCATGTTCCCATTTCTCCACTAGGAAAATAGTAGGGCCACACACACAGGGAATGGATATGGGTAACCCATCATTACCCACCAAGGAAAAGTTCCCTACACTTCTCTTACCCAACCCCATTGAGAAAATAAACGAGTTGGGAATCACTACAGAGGAACTTCTTAACTGATGGATACTACCAAAACTAGTCGAGCCTAGTACAGTGCCTCCATGGAAAAAATGATTGGTTGCACCTGCCTGAGAAAACACGATAACCAAACTGAGGTCGTCGCATCTAATTAAGCCAGAAAAAAGATGATAATAAGACTCGTGCATGTACGACGATGTCAGAATCATCATCAATTTACAATATATGATAGCAGTAACATATTTGTGATAAAAATGATCGATAGAAAAATAGTTACACAATGTGTCAACTTCCTCCAATTTTGGGAATATGGGCCCATTAATGTCGTTGAAAATAGGATGATTTTCTCGATTCAGAATAAAGCGGGAATTAATTACAAAGACTACCATAAATATCTGCATTAATGCTACAATAACCGATCATTGTCCCACCTGATGGATCCAACAACTAGGATAGAAAATGGTACCGACCAGCTAAAGGAAAAGTCAGGCGGTAACTCCATATTCAAGGAATGATAGACAACATTATGGTTTCATTCTCTTAATATAAAGTGTGGCACTCCACCTACTTACTTCATCCTTGCACTCAAAAAGTGATCCTTCACTCCCCTCCTAGTAAGGTGTTCACAGACATAAGTATCCTATTTTTTATGGGGAATTCTGGTCTGGTTGTCACCATCTTTGGTATGACATATTTGAGCAAGCCCCACACATGACCAAATTCTAAATCCATGAAGGAACATCCAATTCCTAAACCATTTCTACCATATGGTGTACCATTTCATGGTTCTACGTTCAGGAAGGTTTCCCTCCTCTAATGTGTTGATTACAACGTCAGGGATCCCCATCCGTTTCTTGAGCTGTAGTCTAACAAATACATAGATATTGTCCAAAGAGAAAACACAAATGACATAGTATTCATGTAGGAGTGATAAATACCTCTAGATAAATCTGGTGTCCTCTCCCTCCTTAACTGTCCACATTTCGGTCGTGCTCATGACATGCAATCGTGTGTCATTTTCCTCCTTACCATATTGCATGGGGGGTACCTATGTCTATACCAGACCTATTCGGTCGATTAGAAAAATATACACATGATTTTTGGCCTCCCCATGTCCGTTGAATATCTGATGGATAGTCTCAAAGAAAATAATATCCCCCAAGAGGAGTTTTATTCTAAATTTTTCACACTCAAGGGTAAGCACGGGCTTGTCATCCCGAAAATCAATAATTTGGTTGTTTGGTTTTGTAACATAGATACTTGCATGAAAGATCATTCACAAGTGTTTAAAGGAGGAATGCACTATCAGGGTCAACATCACGACGAAACATTGTGTTGACGGAATTCAAATGGCCGGGGGCCCCTACTTGTTCAAAGTGTTCATCACTATATGTATGGATGTTCAGGATGAAGGGAAAGAATTTCACTACAATTGGGTCATCCTTTTACTGGGTATAGTGCTATGGATACCCCAACCTAGATTTTAAATCAACATGGAATATTCCCCATCATTTCTTTCCCCTCGGTCCGTACCACTCCAACATTCCAAGAATGTAGAGGCCCATGCAACGATCACTAAATCTTTCCGCCAATGGTAAACATAGTTGATCGTCACGTCCTCTAAGTGGGTCTACATCCCATCACATATCTTCGATAGGTATGCTAATTATATTCATTTTAAGTGTAATTTCCATAATTTGTGTATCTCTCCCTTCACAGCCACATGCAAGCTAATAATTGAGCTCCCATTCTGCATTACAGAAAGGGATATTATGGAATGATTTTCAAAATGGACGACTAACTACCAGGCCCCCTTCTTGGCGGTACATGATGAATTTGAGATAAGATCAAAGAAACTCCAAGAATAGAGCAGGGTCATCGCTGCTACCCAGAAACATGATAAACCACATGTGTCTAAGAAGCGTGAGTCTCCCCTTTCAACTGGACACATACAAAGCATTGGCGGATCTGACATAGATGTTGCAACTACCAAAAAGTGAAAGGATGGGTCCAAAACTTAGGATGGCCCTCACATTGATCTTGGTTCTATCCTAGAGGGATATCAATCATCTCCACCCCATGAAAATCTTATCGAAAAATATTTTTTTCTTCCCCTAGCCCAAGAAAAATCTTGATCGGGTTCCAACAAATGTCGACGTACAAAGAAAGCAGATATTGGTTCACCGTCATAGAACTGGAAAATATCCAAATTAATGCAAGAGATTCAATCAAAGTTGAACAAACAACAAGTGTTCCAAAGTAACATGGTAAGTAAAGTGTATACTCTAGGCCAATAACTGGTTGTATCTTCACCCCAGGAATCCCCAGGCCATCAATACTCTGGGAGAAATTCAACTCAAAGTGCTCAGTGTCGACCCACTAGCAATGATCCCATCCAACTTGGCCCAAACAGAACTCGACCTGTCACAAGTCCCCACTATAGGGATATATGGATTTATCACCACTATGGTCCACAATCTGGGGGAAATAAATCAAACTCTCGCCTAAGCACATGCATAGTTATTCCTTCAACTTGACCAAGAAGTCACTAGTCGTGCCACCACCAGATCCAAGTTACAACAAGAATCCCATGCATGGAAATAAGTTGAAAGCTACTCATCAAAACTTGTAGGAATTGCATATTGCAGAAGTGGCTACATATAGAGAAACTAAAGGCCAATATGAGGCCACACTGGTCAATCACACCAAGGTCTTCACTTCCCTAGATGAAGCCTATTCACAAGTTTTCCAACATGAGAAGGTGTAGCTTCATATTCCAGCCTTGCAAAAAAATAGAGCAATAGTCGTGCGCATTCATTCAATCAAATATTTAACTTGTGCGACCATTTATAAGGTCCTCTAGAAATAAGTTTCATCCATGGTAGAGTTCAAGCATTTGAGGAGAAAGTCGCACAACAAAAGCATGACCTGGTTGATTTTCCTTCTGAGGAGCACGCCATTGTGATGCTAGTAATCGCAACAAAAACAAAAGATATTACTACAACTTGTTATAAGAAATAAAGTATATCATATATTGCCACTTATGTAGTGTATAAGGCCTTGATCTGGTTTACACAACTCTCATACGTACAAGTTGTTGTCAGCCCTCTAATTAAGAAAATTAACACAACGGACCTGACAACTCCTCAGGTCACAACTGTTTAGGCTGATGCAACTGTTTAGCATACTCGGGATCTTCAAGGCTACCTTAATGAGCCCGAGTGTCAGTTTAAGTAGTTCGTGTAGGAATGCAGAAGAACTATTTTGTCCATTGCAGAAGTCATTCCATGAGACAATTGGCTCGAGTACAAGCCAAGTAATAGTGGTGGGGGCATGGTGGCACCCAAATTTTTGGGTTAATGTCACGTGCACACACAAATGAAGTTGTTCACATCCATTCCAGTTTTGTGCACACCCAATATAATGGATGTAGAAAAGGGTTTTGACATTGTCGAACCAGGTTTTGAAATTGCACACCAAGACCAAGACCTACCAAATGCACACCAGTCTGAGTTTTGAGAAGCATGTAAGAAAGAAAGAATACACACGCTAGAATCAAGAAAGAAATTGTCGGGAAATCTCCCTGAATGATTACATCCAATAGCACAATGGAAAATGGAGTAGAAAAGGATGAGCTGGCAAGGGAGTTAAGATTGCCTCAATTCCATAAAGGATATGTGGAGAGAAATAAAGTGGCAGGGGTGTGCGAGAATGTTATCCAATAGAGTGAGTGGAGCAAAATTGACAGAGACAAAGCTCTCATAGTAGAGAAAGATATAAAAGGGATAAATGACAACAGAAATAGAGTTACACATTCAGGGAATTCACTAAGTTGTTGTCGTCCATTGTCGCAGAGCTCGTTCTAAGGCTCTATAGTGTTGTATTGTTGTAATGCTTTTGATTGTAAGTGTGATTATTTCAAATGTCTAATCTTGAAAGGGTGTACATGACACAGTGTATTATACTTATGGTAAATGACTAAGGGAATATGAAACTCCATTGTTGTCAAAGTATGTTTTCTTAATGTATGTCTATGTTGAGTGGAATGGAAAGAATAATAAAGCAGTAGTGATTCTAATCTATTACGTGTCACTCATGTGGTATTTGGATAGGTGTGTGTGTTGTTTTATGTACTGATACTAATAATTTTTCAGCTATGGAATGTGTGAATGTCAACCAAGATGGATCGGTGTGTATCTAGTCCTTCATCCCTGACACAAGCCCATATGGTATTTGTGATCCTTGTTTCATATTGGGTGGGACCTTCTTCGGCCTTGGTTGAATATTGATATGTTGATGCTTTGAGGTTTTGGGGGTTTTGTTGGTCAACTCTAGATGAAACCTTGGTCTAAACTCCCCAACATTAAGGATGTGCACAAGCATGAAAGGGCCCAACATGTATACCCCTTCTTCAAAAGTTCTTATAGTTGCATCTGTATCTCTTTCAATTATAGTGTGCCCATTTTGTAGGGAGTCTTGGACACTAGGGAATCTCCTGGCACCAAATCAATGGAGAAATCAATGTCCCTCTTTGGTGGCAATTCTAGGATTTCCTCAAAAACATCTTAAAAACCTCTTAAGACTAGATGGTATTTAAGAATTTCCACTTCATCTCTATATGCCTCTTCCATGTGGGATCCAAAAATTTAGCATCCCTTCCTGAAGCTCTTTTTCAACTGCATAGCTGAAATTTCACTAAGAATTACAACTCTTGGAATGACTTGAATCTTACCTTGTTGTCCTTTCTCATCAAGACAAGTTATTGTCTTGTTGTAACAATCTAAGACAACATGGTTTTTTTCCAACCAATCCATGCCAATTAGACAATCATATGACCCCAAATATATAATGTTCACATCAACCTTTGTGTTGTGTCCATTCATGTCTACTGGGAAATATTTAACCAACTCATTGATTTTTCTATTAGTCCGAGTGGCTAACTGAACTAACCAAAATTTCTCATGCTTACTCCTTTTCAAGTGAAATCTTTCAATAATGTTAGATTTTATGTAACTATGGCTAGCTCCACAATCAATTAAAATTTCTATAGGATTATTATTGATCTTACCTTCCATTTCAATCATGTGGGATTGATATTCTACTTGTTTGTTGTCCAAGGCTGCATAAATCCTTGGCATGCCTCCTCCCATGTCTTCTTACATTGTTTCAGCCTCTTGAATGTTGTGGGAAGTCATCATTCTTTCACCTTTGTGGGGGAAGTCCCTATATAAGTGATTCCCCTCACATCTCAACATTTTACAGGTTGTTGCCTTGGCATTTTCCCAAAAGAATTTATTGTCTTGTGCTCATTTTGGGTTGATTGTCCTTGTTGATTTTCTTGGGATTTGTTCTTTCAAAATGGTGGCTTAAAACCCTTATGCATTTGATCCTCTTTCCTTTCATCTTGTCATTCCAATTCTTTTGGAAGATTGGCCTCCCTCCACTTTGCTTATAAAAATGCTTTTCTATCCTTATGGCTTCCTCAAAAGTCTTTGGGTTATCATATTGTATCTTATCATTGGATAAGGAAGGTAACCCACTAACAAACCTTTGGATTTTTACCTTCTCATCCTTTATGAAGTCTACATACTTCAGAAACTCAAATAATCTCTTCTCATACTCATCCATTTTCAGGCTTCCCAACTTGAGTTCAAAGAACTCTTTCATCTTCCTTTCATAGTAATTCTTAGACAAATATTTCTCTTGGAAATATCCTTTGAACTACCTCCCTTATACTCTCTTCTCATCAAGATGATTGGCTTACTTAAGCCGATCCCACCACATGGTTGATTTTCCTTACAAGTGGTAGCCTGCAATTCTTATTTCTACCCTTGAGGGGTAATCATGCAGCTAGAAATATTTCTTCATTTGCAATAGTCAGGCCTTGGCCTCTTCTCCATTCCTATGCTCACCATTGAAATGTGGTGGCTTGATATTCTTAAGTTCACCTTGCAAGATGTCTCCCTCAGGCCTTCTCCTTTGTCTCCTAATAGAAGACACACTTGGGTTTATCCCTGGCCATGAACTAGTATGAGCTCTCCTAGTGGATTTCTCTGGGGAATGATGGTACCTACTCCTACTCCTAGACTACATGTCCATCCCCTCTGCTATGGTATTTGGACGTTGTCACTTGTCTAGCACTAGATTCTTGCTTTGTGTTAGAGTCTTTGTTGGCTTTATTCTGCAACATGTTCAAGATATGAAGTTATCTTCATGAGCCTTCGTAATATTCTCATTATCATCCATATAACTCTTCACTTCTCTCAGCAGGACCCTCATAGTTACAGGCTCCTTCCTGCTTCTTCTTCCATTAGACTTGGTTTCGATATTTCCCATGATGACATGCAAACCTATGAATTCATATTCGTGAATGTAGGACCCTTGGGAATCTTCCATTGTTGTGATTCTCATATATGAACCAAACTTATTTTTTCAAACTCTAATTCTACAGAAAATGTGCATTCAAATAAATTTTTGTTAGAAAAAAATATATACACACACAATTTTGGAAAAGAATGCACAATTTTTTCTTCCCTTTAATGCCACCAATCATCTTCTTTTGAGTTGACTGCAAAATTTGTTGCTCAAATTAATTTTTTGGATGAATAGATGGATTCTCCTCTTCAATACCTTTCCATCAACTATTCATTTTCTCAATTATGAGTTTCAAGCATAAAGTTATGGTCTTTAGAATTTTGGTACCGAATTTGGTCCTCAGCAAGGAGCTATGCCCTCTAAAATAAATTTGGTATTGAATCTTACCCTTGATTGTTTAGGTTGTAAATTCTTCATACAAACTATGTTTTGCAGTCATAATAGCTTATTGGAAATATCTCCTCAAGATATTTCATTTTAGAAGCAAAAACTTTCTATATTAAAAGTACACACACTTTTGTAAAATTTGATTTTCTAAAAACATTGTTTAGGCCCTCAAAAATTCCCTGCAAGATGAAGACATTCAAAAGCTAGAATTTTCATGGAAAATTCACTAATTTACTATTGTAGCAGTATTTAGATCCAAACCATCGATCTCAAGTTTGAGAATAATCCCAATCGTTGATCCGCTTAGCCCTGCCAAGTTGTGGATAGACCTCTACAAGCCTATCAGAACATCTTTCTCAGACTCTTCCCATCGAAAAGTCCAAATTGTTAGGTAAACATATTTCCCCAAAATCCGCAGTCTGAAACAATATCAAACTCTTCTCATTAGAAAACCTCCATCGAAAACAGGGTTTGCCTTGTTTATTAACCTTTCCAAAGATTGAATTTTGATAACCTATCGAGATTTCTTGATCGGATTCACCCATAGAAAAAATGCTCTCCAAATAAGACCCTCTAAAAACCTTCTTCCGAAGAATATCAAGAACAATCCCTTTTGAAATATATTGAGAACAATCCATTCCAAATACCTACACTTGATTTCTACGTGACACTCTTTGATTTTCCAGTCATTGTTGATATGTCCTCTGACATGGCGAACTAACATGGAAACTGAATTGGAATTATCTTCCACACTTCGCCCAAGACAACATCCTCATCTGATAGATCGAATGGTCAAAAATTGTGCCAACCAATGACTGTGATCATCTCGGGTTCCCAAGTTGTGCACCTATTACCTCAGTCAGACAATATTCATCAGAAATATGAAACCACGAATCTACACAATTCATGTTGGCTCATGGCCCATACAAGCTCATTGGTGAACCTTGAGCTCTGAATACCATTATGTAATTTTCCCTAACTTAACTGAGGAACATTACTACGCATAATAAAAATAAAAATTGAATTTTCTACTAATTCATTTGTTGTAGATTACTAGCTACTGTTATATACATTTTTAACTAGATATTGCTAACCATAATTAAATGCATCTACAACACTCTAAATGATCATGAATATAGCTAATAACTCATTCACAACAAAAAATAAACCATTCACATATATAGTGTTAAGAACAACAACTAAACTAATGAAATAACTCATAAATAGATAAACTTATCTTTTAAAACACTTGTGCAACTAGTTTCTTGGGAAGGACGTTCCACCTAACCATAGACTTATTGTTGCATATCTCAATAGAAAATCACCCCTGAGATGGGGCTAGGGATCACAAGAGAAGGTTTCCTCTCACAGTCCACTCACAAATCATTATCACGCAACCCACTGGTATTATCCTATAGCTACCCTAAATTTCCTCCAACTTTCTTCCTCTTGGCCTACCCAACCCAAGGAATGTACTCCACTTCTCTCATTCCATCAGGCATCACATTCGTTGATCGGGATCTCTCTAGGACAACTGGACATGAATCTCTCTGTTGGGAACTCAAGAGAACTCACTGTCAGGAAAACCACCAGCAAAAGCAACACCAACCACTTGTTGTTACAGTGCAACTCACTCAGGATTTCACTCTTTAGGCCTTACAACCTGGTTCTTCAATATTCAGCTCCAAAATTCTCCAAAAACTCTCTAGCATGCTCCCGAATGTTCCCAGCGTTCTTGCTCCAACTCCAATTCTCTTCTCCCTTGTTATATGCTTATTGTTCATGTAAAAACTAAATGTTAAAAACTATTTGTTACTCCCCATACAAATTTATTCTCTTTTCCCAAGATGGTTACTGAATGAAGGTCGACCGGTAATCCAACTTGGTATTCGACTGTAATAGAATATTGAGATTTGTGAAATTTGTGGCCAATGATATGTGTGGATCTATCACCATTTTTTGGCACCTTTCTTTAGGGTTTTTCCTATTGTAAAGCCTCTAAATAAGTCGTGTTGTAATTGTAGAATAGCTAATCTTTAGAGAAATCATTTTAGAGGTTGTTGGTCATGTAGATGTAAGTCAAATTGGTTACAGGGTTATTCTTGTGTAAATAAAGAAGGTATGATGTCGATTGTATCTTGGGTGTAGACCAATATTAAGCATGTAAACTTTTATTCTGAATGAATAAGACAAAAAGAGAGAAAGATTCTCAAGAAATGTTGGTTTTTTCGTTTGGGTTTCCAGGGTAAAATCTATGTGTACTCAATGTGTGCTTTGTCATATCTTTTATAGCCTAAATATTTCTTCCTCTCTTCTATTAGGTTTAGTTTGGAAGTGTTATATTTACTCACATGCGGTATTAGATCGTGGTTTAACAACCTCGCATATGAGATAAACCCTAGGTCCAGTAAGAGTTGTAATTCAGATATATTTAAATTTGTGCTTAAAGAATGGCAAGTAGCTCAGGAATAGAGATGGAAAAATTCGATGGCCATAATTTTGAGCTTTAGAAGCTTAAAATTGAATATCTCCTTGTAGATCGAGAACAATGGGAAGCAATCTTCCTGGATACCATTCTGGTAGGTATGTTGAGGGAAGAATGGGAGAAAATCGAGAGAAGGGAAAGGAGTATGAGTTGACTTTGTCTTGCAAATTCGGTTTTGTTGAATGTATCGGGTGAATATTTGGCCAAGAAATTGTGGGACAAGTTGGGAAGCTTGTACCATTCGAAATCCCTAGTAAGCAAGTTGTTCCTTAGAAAGAAACTGTATCTTATGAGGATGAGTGAGGGCAATTCAGTGACTTAGAATTTAAATGTTTTTAATACCATAATAAGCACGGTATCTTCTATGGAAATCAAAATCACTGAGGAAGAGAAATGTATTAACCCATTATGTTCTTTTTTAGACTCCTATGATAGCTTATGTGTGGTTATAGGGAGTAATTCAACCACATTATCACTAGAATACGTGGTTGCATCTCTAATGTCATAAGAAATGAGAAGGAAGAAAATGGAAGGATCGACCAAATATGCATTAGTGGTGAGAGGTAGATCGATTGACAAAGATAAAGGAAAATTCTCTGATATAAAGTATAAGTCAAAGGGTAGATCTAAATCCTCTATTCAGTCAAAGAGAAGATGTTGGAAATAAAGTAAAGTTGGGCATTACAAAAGGGACTACAAGTCAAAGGCAATGGAAGTCAGTACAATATTCGATGAGAAGCAACTAATTGAGAGAAATATGACTCCATATAAGGGAGGCAATGTGTATCTGACGTCGACCAGTACACATTCAGATCAAGATGTTTGGTTGATCAACTTAGGAGCATCCTATCATATGGCACCACACAGAGAATGGTTCTGCGAATATGAACAATATGAAGGAGGATATGTGTTCTCGGGGGAAAAAGCGACAACTAGAATTGTTGGACGAGGAAGAGTCTAACTGATACAACAGGATGAGAGGAGTAGAACCCTTCCAGGTGTGCTACATATTCTAGGTTTGTCTAGAAAACTGATATATGTCAGAAAGATGAGTGATTTTTGGGTTCACACTCTATTTCATAAGGATACGTGCAAGATGGGTCGGGGTGTGATGGTCTTAATGAAATGAGTTTGGATTGGAATCCTATAAAACTTCCTATGGAATGTCGACTCAATTGGATGCAACAACATCGTTGTTTCTGAACTCGACTCGAATCAACTCAACTTGGGCTGATTCGGTCCAAACCGACTCAACAATTCTTCATAATTTCAACCCGACCATGCCATGGCACAAGAGGATGAAACACATTGGAAAAAAAGGACTTTGATCTATGTATAACAAAGGTGTGGTTGAAGAATTTCCTGAATGTAATTTAGAAGTCGTCTTTTGTGAACAATGTATATATGAAAAACAAAGTCAAGTGAGGTTCCCATCTAGAGCGACAAGGGAAAAAAGGATTCTAGAATTGGTTCATAGTGATGTGTTTCGCCCCGTTCCAGTGCCTTCACTTGGTGGATGCATGTATTGTGTCTCCTTCACAGATGATTTTTCCAGGAATACATGGATATATTTCCTAAGTAAGAAATAAGAGGTTTTCGAGAAATTAAAAGAGTTTAAGTCTCTTGTAGAAAACCAAATGGATAAGAAGATTAAGGTGTTGAGAACTAACAATGGTGGTGAATTCTATGGAAAATAATTTGATCATATTTGCAAGAAGTGTGGCATAGCACGCCAAAATACCACACCATATACCCCAAAACAAAATGGATTTGTAGAGAGGATGAACAGAACATTGATAGACAAGGCAAGGAGACGGCTTAGTGGTGTTTGGATCGCACAATAATTCTGGGCAGAGGTAGTTGACACTACAAAATATCTAGTGAATATGTATCCTTTGTCGGTGCTAGTCAACATGAATCCACATGAGGTATGGTCTTGTGTTACGAGGAAAATCTCTCTATGGCTAGGGTTAAACCATAACAAACGAAAATGACTGCAGAAATCAACTCTATTCTCAAGTATGTTATATAAACAAATATGCTAGAAAGACAAGATAAAATGCCTACCTCGTCCAGACGTTCGATGAAGTCCATCATTGATCACTTGACCCAAAGCAATATACCTACAACTAGTCCTCAACAACCAAGAAAAAAAAGCATATGGTGATAATATATGATATTAGCACATTCAATAGCATAATCCATTAACATTCATAACAAATACACCCATGGAATAATAATTCAAATATTTTCAAGATATCAATTGGACGAGAAAAGAGTATTTATATTAAGATATGATCAGCATAAGTGAATAAGTTACAGACTTCTGTGTCGACACGATTCATAACCGAGAAACCAAGTTCCTTCCAGCTGCGCCTCAACCACTTCAATCCTCTGCCAAAGGCAATCTCATGTAAGAGAGACAATGGAGTTATCACTCAATAAGGGAAGAGCTTGGGGGTTGAACATTGTGTTCAGACTTAAAGGATAAAGGGATGCAGACTCAATGTGAAGTGAATAATTCCTCCAGAGTAGATTTGCTCTCAAAGTTGAATTCTTTCTCCTCTTTTCCATAGCTCATAATTGGCCCATTTATATCCTTCAAGTGGAACTGAAGGGTCAAGTCAGAACATTTCCAGTATATGGAAGGCCAAGGATCATTGATCTCCTGTCGTGACATGGAAACTAGAGACTATTTTTCAATTCTGGGCACATTTCCCGATGTACATGGGTTGTAGTGGTGCAACCTACGTATACGCATGTTGTATAGTAGGCAAGGTGTGTATATGTGGAAAAATTGTATTTTTAGCTCTGGGATTTTCAAAAAGGGATTAAAATTTTGCATGGGGAAATGGAAAAAGGCCTTATGTGCATGATTGCATGGGGTGAGGAAAATCTTTCTATAACATATGCCCCCTAATGTGTGAGGTCAGAGGAGTATCTTCTATCGCCAAAATAAATTATAAAAACCCAGACGTGGAGTAATGGGGAACTAGTTGGAAGAACTAGTTGTTCATTACAATTTGTATTGACTTTGCATACATGGCTGCCAATTTGAATTACACTACAGATCTATGTGAAAATATACCAAACAAATGTATGTGGCCATGAATAGGAAAATAAAAATGTGGTTGCATGCCAAAGGCAGTCATAGTCACGACCAAGGCCCAATAGAACCAGTCTCAAAATCAATCTGAAGATATGTGTATAAAATGGAGTACAATATGATCTCCCATGATCACCGAAGTCACATAGGTATTGGTCCAATGAAAAAGAAGAAATAACTTAGGAAAGTTGCGGCCACATACTGATGTCTTCAAGTATTCTACACAATCTGCCAAAGGTGCAAGTCTAGATCATGTGAATAAAGGATTTGAGTTCGAACACAATGAGACTTCGTTTGATTATTGGTCATTGAGGTATACTGTTAACAAATGCAAGAAAACCTATCGATGATGAAATTAGGTATCAAGGCACCAAGTACATTATTACAAGTGTGAATAAAGGATTCAGGGTCGAACACTTGAAGAATCCATCGATCAATATACATTTATGTATTCCCAACTGTTAATGGCGAGAGAACCTACCACTAATGACTGCAAGCCTCTAGGTACTCATAGGACTCTAGGTCTCATTTCCAGAATAGATGAGTTGAATTCGATGGAAGGAGACCCACTGAAAGGAGAGCATTAAGGCATCTCTCATCATTCAACACAAGGTACAAAGCATGAGCTTCATGATTTGGAGGAAATCGGACAAAGAACATGTTCACGAACCAACGACCCTGTGCATCTTTCGCGTGTGCCAAGTGCAAGCAGTACACTAAAAAGACCCTTTGAATAGAAACCAATGAGGAAAACTGATGACAAAGGTGGGGGAACCACCAATAAGGCTAATGGAATCCAAGACAATGCATGAATCCCAATGTTTGAATAGATGTCTTGTCGTCGAACATAAGGGAAACCACCCAGTCAACAACCAATGATGAAATATCAACTGTTAGGTTCAAGGTTACCTACCAATAATGAAAGTAGGACCAGGGTGCGTAATAGGACTACAACATCATGTGATTCTGATACAAACTGAGAGTATGGTTGACATGCAAAGTCAAGAGTTTTGAGGAATGGTCGACACAGGTTGATAGACATCCTTTGAACAAGAGCATGAGACATATGGAAGACTCTGGCAGCATAGACTCAATGATGAAACCATGAGATGCAGGAGGCACTAATCAAGTTCTCCATAGGGACTAGAAGAGTAACCAGTCAGTGGAGAAAAACTCTTTGTAACGAGCTCAGCTTCCTAAGGCCCTGCTAAACCTAAAATTATGATGAAAAGTGGACTCAATAACTTTCTTCTCTTTTCAAAGGCGACACGATTTCTGCCAATATAAGATAATACTCCCTTCACACTCGTCTTTTTTGTTTTTTTATATTCAAATGAATGATATGATACAGAGGAGGAAACAAGTGTCACAAGTAAGTAAAACTAGTTCCAGCAGTGGAACATACCTATGCTCAATGCAAGGAGGTGCATGCGGGAGATGGACACTCAGGGGAATGTTCCCTCCTAGGTATAGGGTGTCAAATTGTGAAGGATATAAACTAGGCTCTGCTTGGTTGAGGATGAAAAATTGCTAAGGAAAATGGTTTATAAAGAAAAGAGAGAACCGACTATAGGCTCAATACTACAAGCAAGGGCATGATATGCAATCACAACTTAACGCCAAAAAATGTCCTTTTTTCATAATATTAGTCTAATTGGTGTGAAAAAGGGATAAACTTGTACCAAAATAGACGTCCTTTCAAATCCAATTTATGAGTGTGAAAGAGACAAGTTCACTCGGCAATCTTTTCACTTTTTGAAAACGAGTCGGAAAAGATCTTAAATAAAACTTGCGAACTTTCAAGTCCAATTTAACGAGAGTGAAAGGGACAAATTCACTCGGCAATATTTTCTCTTTTTAGACGAGTCAAAAAAAATCTTAAATCTGACTCGCTTGGGAGTTTCTAGGTGGCATGTCACAGGGGAGGCCAAGGCTCTTGTGCTAGACTTCTGTGAAATGTCAGTATCTTACAAATATCTGACACAAGCTTGGGAAAACCCAAAGATCTCCAAGTTGAGGAGGATAAAGTGCTAGCGGAGGTGGTCATCTTTGTGATATATCGGATAATGTCTATTACTTAAAAGGACATAGGAGGAGGCATTGGATACCCCACAAGACCATCCCAATCATAGGGAACTTCTCGAGGACTTGAAGGGAGAGTACTCAAGGAGAGTAAAACTCTCTCTTGTTCAGAAGGTGCATTATCAAAAATGCTAACGACATGGTTGAAGGACGCATCACCCTCCAAAAGGAGAGTTGGATTGACCAGAGATCGCACTGGTACGACCACTTCTTAAACTCCAGTTTGAATATGATGCATGATAACAGGGATAGGAGACACATCACCCTCGACAACGGGGGGTGTGGTCAGGAGAGGATTGCATCGACATGATTTTAGTGTCAATCAAAGGAGAAACAGGGTGTGGGGAAACCATCGATGCCTCAAAACCCGAAGGGCCCTCAGGTGAGAACCACGCTTCTGGTATCCCAACAGTAGCAGGGCATAAATGAGTCAGCATAAATGAGTCAGGCGATTTCCTTCGCAAGTCCTATAAAGGAATTTAGGCTTACATCTAAGACATATAGGCTTCTCAATCGTATGAATGCCACCAACGTCATTTACAATGGCTGGTGAGATGCTCTCAACATGACTGGCAGAGGCTAGAGAGTCGTCTCCCACATGATGTACAAAGGTTGGAGATGTGACATCGATATGACTGCTGGCGACTAGAGTGATGCCCCCAACATGACTAGAAGCAGTTGGTTGTTGGTCTTCAACATGACTTGCAAAGTTCATCAAACAATCTCCAACATGACTGGAAGAGGTTGGTGATGGAGCTCCAATATGACTAGCAGTGACTAGACTAGTGGTGGTGGGTTTTGGCATTTGATACCAAGGTCCCAGGAATTAATGGCTTTGAAACATTGCAGGCCATGAAGGGTCTTGGTTTACACCTTGTCCCTGTCTGGAAAGGTAGTATCCTCTGCCTAATTGACCAATAGAGGTTTGTACAGGAATCATGATTGAAGCAGATGTCTTTGAAGAGACAAAAGTATGATAAGAATTATTCAAGTGAGGATATATGTTTCCCCCATGTGAAGGGGTTCCGTGAAGAAGGTATCTTGAACCGTAAAACTGGTTCCCCCCGTATGAAATACCTGGGGGTATATGTGGACCCTCCATAGGAAAAGTGTTCGGAGGAACCAGCATGGCGGATGAAGGATACACAGATGGGGTGTAATAATTATAATAACTATCTATTTGAGTACTGGCTCCTGAAAAAACATAGCTAGGACTGGATCCGTAAGAGGGGAGGTTCCAACCTCCCACAGTGAGAGTTGGTTGAGGGAAATGACTCCTATCAAATGAATATGTAGAGAGTGGGGCCATGGTTCCCTCGGATCCAATGCTAAGATTCATATAAGTGGGCCAGGGAAAGGATGGAAAGGGTGAAGGCACATTCGACATATCAAAAGGAAAATGATTAGACCCAAAGCATGGACTGAGTGTCATAATTATGCATACCATTATGAAAATTGGATGGATTCGTCCCTATGAAATGAGTGAATATCATGGGGGGGGTAGTGGTAAATGAGGGATCCAAAGGAACTCCATTATCCATGATAACAAAAACTCAGTATAAAATCCTAAGGCCAACTAGTAATCAAAGAGCACACCAAAAATAATCAAACAACCAATATGCATACAAACATTATAAAGTGGTTGAAAGGGGCCTCCCACCCTAAAGTAGGTATGCCTCACCCAAGAGAGGCCTGAGACTCCCTACTAAATATTGGAGGTAACAGAATCAGTTATATTGGCCCTCGTGGGCTTAACAACCAGTCAGTTAGATCCCCCCGGAGAGGTAATCCTCCATAAAGTTTGTGTGTTTCCTGACCCTTATCTGACCCAAGGTACCTGCAGAATAACCCTTGCAAGTAACCTATGTGGCGCCTAAGTCAAGAAACTAAGAAACCATTGTGTAACCGATGCACATGCGAGTAGTCATAAGTCATGTCCACTGTATGGGAAGGGTAGCAAATCCCAAAACCTTGAAAGAATCACCTCTCACGGAGGTAAGGGCACTAGCAAGATCCCTAGATACGAATAGATCCCTAGAAATATATTTGATGCTAAGAAGGTATCAGGGGGATATCCCTTCAACCAACCTCGCATGACCTCATGATTAACTCCGGTGTAATCGGAGCCTCTTTATCTTATCGATTATACAATGGATTTCTCCACTCCCTTAGTCAGACACATATGTTGATTCAATATCCTTAGAGAAGTTTACTCACAAAATCCTATTCCTAGGCACTAAATCCTAAGCTAGTTTGTGCACCCTAGAAAAAAAATCATTACTAATCAATTTGAAATTATAGCGTTAATTTTGATGGCCATGCTTACTCAAAAGGTGTGGTCGTGAAACTAGTGATACTATGACTCAGAAAGTAAAGTAAATATGAATACAATGCAAAGTCCTAACTTCAATTTTCAATAAATGATATGCTTCCAAAAAATGCAACTTTCAATTCAGTTCTGCAATTTTGAATAAAAATGCAATCTTTCTTTACATGCACTAAGATAAATGACAAAGACTCAAAATATCAAAATTCCAATCAATGTAAAATGCCTAATACTTTTGTATTTTCAATATAAGAAAAATGAAAATGCATGGACTAAACAACAACTTGATATATAAAGACTCTACTGTGTATAGAAAGGGACAAATCAAGTAGGATACTAAGGATAAAAACACGCGTCCTAATGTACAAGGACAATCAAAATGAAAAGATGAGAAAGGCACTGCCCAAAAATTCAACCAAAGACAGGTTTCCTGCCATCCCACAAACACTTAACAGTCACTACAGAGACCTAAGAATACTCAGCAATCATCAAAACCTACCCAACAACCACCAAACCCAGAAAACAAGAAACAAAGGTTGATGTATTCGACTGTTCAAGGGAAAAGTGCATATGTACGTAGTTTGCAGAAGGACAACACGTGTATATACGTGACTGTCAAGAAAAAACCCGCATATATGTGTCAAAAACACAGCTAGTCTAAGGAGAAGGTTGAAAGACTCAGACCCAGAGTGAACAGAGTTTGTCAAGCAATGATATGACAAGAAACACAATATGAATGAGAGCAATCTAAGGAGAAAAACACTCCAAACCCCGAAAAAGAAGATTTTATCCCCAGTATGGTCGCCAATTCTATTACGAGGAAAATATCTCTATGGCTAGGGGAAAACCAAAATAGATAGAAATGACTGTAGAAATAAACTCTATTCTCAAGTATGCTATATAAACAAATATGATAGCAATACAAGATAAAAGGCCTACCTCATCCAAACGTTCGATGAATTCCACCATTGAGCACTTAACCCAAAGAAATATACCTGCAACTAGTCCTCAACAACCAAGCAAAGCAAGCATATGGTGATAATATATGATATTAGCACATTCAATAGCATAATCCATTAACATTCATAACAAATATGCCCATGGAATAATAATTCAAATATTTTCAAGATATTAATTGGACAAGAAAAGAGTATTTCTATCAAGATATGATCATCGGAAGTGAATAAGTTACAGATTTTTTTGTCAGCACGATTCGGAACCGACAAACTAAGTTCCTTCCAACTGGGCCTCCACCACTTCAATCCTCCACCAAAGGCAAGCTCATGTAAGAGATACAATGGAGTTCTCACTCAATAAGGGAAGAGCTTGGGGGTTGAACACTGTGTTCGGACTTAAAGGATAAAGGGATGCAGACTTAATATGAAGTGAATAATTCCTCCAGAGTAACTTTGCTCTCAAAGTTGAATTATTTCTCCTCTTTTCCATAGCTCAGAATTGGATCATTTATAGACTTCAAGTGGAACTGAAGGGTCGAGTCAGAATGTTTCAAGTATATGAAAGGCAAAGGATCATTGATCTCATTTCGTGACATGAAAACCTGACACTATTTTTTAATTATGGGCACATTTCCTGATGTATGCGGGTTGTAGTGGTGCAACTTGTGTATAAGCATGTTGTATAGTAGGCAAGGTGCGTATCTGTGGAAAAATTGTATTTTTAGCTCTGGGATTTGCAAAAAGGGATTAAAATTCTGCATGGGGAAATGGAAAAAGGCCTTTTGTACAAGATTGCATGGAGTGAGGAAAATCTTGCTATAACATGGTAAGAAGCCTTCGATTTCAATTCTTAAAGTATTTGGTTGTGATGCATTTGTGCATATTTCCAAGGAAAAAAGGATCTAGCCAGACAAGAAGCCATTCAAGCACTACTACATATAACCAAATTTGCCACGGTTTTTCGTTGCTATTGCCACACATATCCGTCACACTTTCCACAAAAGAAAAGACTATTTTTCATGGAACTTTTTTCGTCGTTATATCCATGAACTAGTTATTTGTGGAAACAGTGACAAAATAAGCCCTCCATGTTTCATCATCCTCAATATAGTTTTACCTTATAAATCATGTCAATAGCGACGAAACTTCGTCGCAATAGGGACAAAAAATCGTGCCAAAGTAAAAAAATTACCAACAAATTATGACGCAGATGCCATACGTGCAACGGAAAAGTGTGGAAAGTTGTGACGAAAAAGTGTGGCAATAGCGACGCAAATGTTTGGCAGAGAAAAAATTTACAACGCAGATGCTATATGTGTGACGCAAAACCATGGCAAAGTGCGACAAACTTTCGTCAATATTGCCACGCTTCCTTTAGGTTAAAAAAAAAAAAAAATCTACATGAGAAGTTGGATGTTGGGATTCATGATTGACCCATACTCAATATTTTCATGTGTGATTGACCCTTCAAAGGGTTTCTTATGTGAGAAGGGATTATTAGAGAGGGTTTTGGGACTTATTAGGTGTCTTTCTTAGTGGACCAAAAGGGAAACCCAAGGCACCTTGGGATGAAGGGGAAGATAAAATACATTCCCTTGAATGAATGGTTTTAATTGAGATATTGGGGCTCTGAACTAGAGGCCAAAAACAATTTGGTAGGGTTATCCCAGGGGGACAATATGGGAGATGTGTTTTTTTTAAATCTATCACTATTCTTGTGAGAGTGGGCCAACCCTTTACTTATCCACTTCAATGCACTCACAACCATTAATCGATATTAATATAGACTGGTCACAATAATTACCTTGAATATCAAATTTAACCTATTAATGTGAAGGGATAATCACAACATGAGGTTAAAGGAATTCACACCCTTTCAACAACTATGTTTGTAGATTTTTGGATGAGGAACGTGTAGCCTTGTGGTTGAGTCATTCCCTTACCAAAAAAATTAAGGTTACTCACACTCATATGAATGAAAGAAATCAAAGTTGTTCCCACGACAAAAGTTGTAACGCTTTGAAAGAATGGTAGATCACAACAATGGAGCACTTGTTTAAACAAAGACACTTACACCTATTCAAGTAAAGGTAACTCACCCTATTCAAATGAAGGTACATGATACCATATAAATGAAGAGAAATGGAAATGTTTAACTCGAAGGGTAGTTCACACCAAATCAAGTTAGTGTGATCACAATGTTTTGAAACAAAGGGTGATCACACTACTCTAGGTGATAGTTTCCCACACTACCCTAAATAAAGGATAATTTCACTTGTTGAAGTCGGGGTACTCACATTAATGCCAACAAATGGTAACACATACCACTATAAATGAGTAGGAATCACACATGATGAAGGGGAGATAGAAAATATTTCACTTGGAGTAATGCAATTTGGTGGGAAGTAGAATAGCTAGTAGTATATGTTATAGTCTTAATTTCCACCCTACATGCCAGAAGGGAATCCAGCAGAAGATGAAAGTCAAAATATATTTCTTGCTCAGTATTTAGGACTTTTTTTTAGGGTCTTCACGTGGAATATAGGAGAAAACATGCGATGATAGTCGTTGGGTGTTTATAATGAAACAAGCGATGATCCATGCAACCTTCTAGATTTGTAAAGTTATGAAGAGGTAAGCGAGGGATCATCTCCCACCATGATTTTATAATTATTATTTAGTGGGGTATATTAAAAGGAATTACTTATATCCTCATTGATGGGTACAGTATATCGTCTAGATTTACCACCTACTACATTTAATTTATCAACCCATGGGATTGAATGTTTTACAGGCTACCATGCACTGTATGTGTAGACTGTGCTTCTTTCAATATTGATCATGTAAGTAAACAATCATTGCAGTAAAATAAAGAATAGAAACTAGATTACTAGTGCTTAAACATAAATAATTCTAACATTCAAATGAAGCAGGATAACTATAAATGAAGAAGAACACACAGATCTAACAGATTCCACACAAAACCACAGCAAAACTATATCATAAGCCAAAAAAACCTAACCATAAGAGTGGGCCCAACTCCCTGATTAGGGATGTGGTGAACTAACTGCCACGAAAACTCAAAAACTCAGAAGAAACTTGATTTTCATTAAATAAAACGAGATTACATAGGTTTCAGTCTTGATACAGGACAACTCCTAGCTAGCTGACTGACTGGCTAATCCACTCTCTATCTTTGTTCGACCTTTTATGCAATTCGTGGAGCACATAGAGTCCCAAGATTAAAGTAACAACTCTTCCTAAAAATACACAAAGGTTGAACCGATTAACAGAACCTAATGTCGAACCATGGAATAGGTCCTATTTTGCACCTTCAACCCGTGGAATGTGTTGCATCCTTGATCGCATCATCTTGTCAGACTGTGTTTGCTCTGTTCCTGTGATATTTTAGATATTAGTGATTCACTTTGGTAAACCCCCAACCAATCTCTAACGTTTTTGAACTAATACACACAATGACATAATAGAGGTGCATTCTTACCGTTGTGGTTACACACATCTCGCCCAAACTTTAATCACGTGCACGTCCTCGTGCAGGCCATCTCTTTCGCACATTTGGGTTGGAACCTTGATACTGGTCCTGAAGTTCTGCTATGTCATATGCCTCAGCCATATATATCCCTGGAAACTTGTATCCCCCAGTCAATATTATATCCTTCCACCATTCTCTCTGGACCTCGTAATCAGGTTGATATTGATCAAGTGGAATCCAGATGATGGGGAATGAAAATCTCAAACCTAGCCATCGAACCCCACAAAACCTCATACATGTTATATACCTGGATATTCTTTCCATGGCTATGCGAAAATTGAGAGCCCCAAATGCTTCCCATTCCCTAACAGCAAGTGGTGATAAGGCCCATCTCTGGTCACAATTTTCAAGTGCCTCTACCTTGCAATAGGTCAATTGTTTTATGCAAATCTCAACACACCATTGTTTTGTAGTTTCCATATTCTGTGTCCAATTGGGAATCTGTCTGAAATACTTATGTTTGTTGATGATATGTTCAACTTGAAATTTATCCATTCTAAACTGAAGGGGTCTGTGTACCTGATTTTCCTCCAAAGAATCAAGTGCCTTCTTCCACTTCACTTGGTTAATGGTGTAGGAAAGAAAGGCCCTCAATTGGACATCTCCCACATAAGGAACTGGATTGAATTTTTAATCATCTCTTGGCAGGTAGTTGTGCATGTACAGTTCACACATGAGACGTTGTGTGAGGATGTCATAACTTTTCAAGGTCCTAAGAAACTGCACGGGGTATTTAATATTATAAACCATCTCCTCGTGAATACATTTCAGATAGAAAAATAAATAATGTCATGAAGGAACGGTGCATAGATGAGAGAAGGGGAGCGACATGTTACTACCTACTGGGTGATATCATACATCTCATGTTTTTCATCTCTTAACCTCTGTATTTGTGCCTCCATCTCTGTAATATTTTCCTTCGATTTCTCGCTCTTATTCTTCTCTTCTTCCAACTTTTCCTCATAGTCAACAACGACTCTAGCATCCTGCTCCCTATTTTTTTTCAATGTCCTTAGGTGCACTGAAGAAGGGACAACTCATGTCCAAAACTAGGCTACAGTTTTCTTCCACTTTTGTATCTCGTCTTTCAACAAAACTACCTAAGCTTCAGTTGTATGTGTCATTGGCTCAGCTTGAGTAGATGTTGTTATTGTGGAAGTGTGCAAAATAGGATCAGTCTGACTGGTTGTTGGTACTACAGAGGTGTGAAAGATAGGCTCGGTCTGAGTAGATATTGTACGCAACACCAACTCAATTTGATTAGTTGTTGTTACTCTGGGAGTATCGGTAGTTTGAGTAGCTTTCAATACTATGGGATTATCGACAGTTTGGGTAGCTTCCAAAATAGTCTCCTTGACATTTCTCCTCGCTGCTTCCTTGGAAATTATTTTGTATCTTCATGCTCGTTTCTTCAGGCAAAGCACCTGCTTCTTTAGCTTGGCATTCTCAATCCTAAATTTCATACTTTCTCTAAAGGTTGTCCTATAACGTTCCTGAATAGGGGTTCTTCTCCTTGCACAAAATTCGACAAATTCTTGTTTGACGGGAATTTCTTCAGCCCATCCCCTAGGAGGAACCTCATTCTGAGCTTTATTGCTTGTAGCCTTTATGTCTGGCTCTTGTTTAACTTGCACTTCTCCTGGAGTAGCAGCACCCAACTTTGGTTTAGGGTTTTCGGGAGCAGCATGCTCTAACGCTAGTTCTTGTGTAACAACGTCAGTCATTTCTTGCTCACAAACTGGAGTAGTTGTTGTGTCTTCAAAAATAGGTTTTTGAGGAACGGCTTGTTATGACACTGGTTCTTGTGTTACAGCATCAGTCATTACCTATTCACCGATAGGAGGAGTAGTTGCACCATCTTCACAGACAGAAAATTCAGAAATTTATGGCGCTAGTTCTTGTGTAACGGCGTCAGTTACCTCTTGTTCATAGAGTGGAGGAGTAGCAGCATTCCTCTCCTGCTCATTAGACGAAGGGGTATCAACATCCATCTCATGATCATCTGCGGGCGGAATAGCAGCGTTTGTTTCTTGTTCATATGTTGAGGGAGAAGCATCACCTCTTTCTTTTTCATCTACTGAGGGAGTAGCAACATCTCTTTCTTGTTCAGGAAAAGGGTTTGGAGGAATAGAACCCTTTTCTTCCTCTTCTTCTAAATCTAGGTTAATGACCTGCCTCATTCCCCCAACTTCTCTAACTTCCACTGATGGTTTCCCTATTTCCTCATCTTCTTCTGAGGTTGATTCTTGTATATTAGCACCCGTTCTCTTCCCTTATGCAATAGTTTCGGCAACCTCTTCTAACTTTCTCATCCCTTCTCTCTTTGCTGGGGTTTATGCTACTTCTGGGATAAGTTCTGCCAATTCCTCTTTCGAGAATCTTATGAACTGCGAAAAACTCACAGGGATTTTCTATAACGCATGCATGACTAGTAGATTAAAAAGGCCATGATTTATGATGGTTTTGAGTGGTTGGCGCTAGCGCTGAGCTGCTCGCACCATCGGCTGAACGTTATTACACAGAAAATAGGGCATGTTTATGCGTTGTTGGAAACGTAGAGATGTGAGCAATTTGAGATTATATTTGTAAATGGTAGAGGGGTGGCCTTTGCATGTCACATACCTTATGAAGAATAGTGATACCTCGGCCCCTGGAGGTGGCAGAGAAGTCTGTTCATATCCTTTCCCTTTCGGCTTTACTTCTTCGACTTCACGTAGAAACAACTCTAGAAATTTCGGGAGTGGTGTTTTTCAGACAAACCATCGCTGACCGGATATTGGCAACCCACTAGTTGTTGCAATGGTTTCCTCCGTGACTCTTATTTTTAATCCGCGGACCGTGGAGGAGTGGTCGTCCAAATTTTGGGTGAATTATGTTGTAATGTCTACATTGAATCCTTGTAACCTCTCGAAACACACGTCCCAACCTACATTCTGGAAAATTTGCCAAACTTCCAGATTTCGATGGACCTGTGTAGTATATGTTGGCTCATACCTTACTGATCCACCACCCATTTTGTTCTATCGACTGTGCCTGCTCGAGGAGTACCAATGACCAGTTCAGGAGAAACGGAAGGAAAAACAGTTTAGCAGAAAATGTGTTGTGGAAAGAGTCATGGACTTTTATTTTTTTTTAAATTAAATGATGTGACAGGTAAGTAATGATGACAATATGATAGTGAATTTAATATCTTGGTGGATTATTAATGGTTTGGCGAGTGTGTCCAATCCCTATTCGTACAACGATGTCAGAAAGTTTTAAGTATTGATTGTGAAATCGTTTGATTAAAGAGGGTAATGATGACTCTTTGGGAAAAGACATAAAATTTCCCCCAAACTTAAAGTTAAGACTGTCCTCGGGCATGAATTCCTATGCCATGTGTAATATTACCCAAATCCATTAAATTTGGTTGAGGACGTACTTGGTGACTCACCTGTTATGGAGAAGCATCATCGCAGGAATAACGTCGTCTGCAGTCGTGGAATATGACAGCGTAATGACACCCAGAGTAGCAGAGACTAGAGTAGCAGCAACTGGATTAGTGGCAACAGCAGTAACGACATCTCATACAACGACAATTTTGTTGTTACGACACCAGGAGTAGAGGCAACCAGAGTAGCGACAGCTGTAGTAATGGCATCGCCTACAACGATGATTTTGAAGTAACGACACCCAGAGTAGCGGAAGTTGCAGTAATGACATCTCATACAATGGATATTTTGAAGTAACAACACCCGAAGTATCGACAAACGGAGTAGCGACAACAGGAGTAGCGGTAGCTGTAGTAACAACATCTCGTACATCGGAAATTTTGAAGTAACGCACTGGAGTAGTGGCAACAGGAGTAGTGGCAGTTGCAGTAACGACATCTCGTACAATGACGATTTTCAAGTAATGACACCGGAGTACCAAATTGGGTCCACTTGTTGATCTAGTGGTAGTTGGTGAACCAATCACACATTTTCCCCATTGTCAAATTGGCGAGAAAGAATTTTATCTCAATTGTGTGAATATTTATGTTGATTAAGGTTGGTTGTCATTGATGTCAACCCTTGAATAAAGGCATGTAGCACAAAGATTTGGGTTATGGACCCAATATTGTTTGATGTGAATGTGACTCATTATTGTTTTTCCATGGTTGATAAGAAGTAAATATGGATGAACTCCAAAGTGGTCCCCTTATGGTGAAAGCCCTCATGGGAAGACGCTTTGTGGGGTAAGAGAACCCATTCTTAATTGTGGAATAATGAGATGAAGAAAAGTGAATTTGTCAGGGAAAATATCCTAGATGTATAGTTCTTGTCATTTCATTTCTGGTGATATGTGGAACGTCACATAATTCCTCACGGTTCGAGAGTTATGGCCATGAGAAGTTGGAGATCCCAGGTTCGGGTAATGAACCCAAGTTTGTTTGATGGGTAATGGTATGAGTTATGATATATTTTCAGATAATACTATTCTATATGGATAGTACATGTCATGCCATTTCTAGTGGTATGTAGAACGTCACATAACTCCTCACGGTTTGAGAGTTATGGCCTT
>ML787354.1:119444-132414 GCA_009831015.1 Picea engelmannii | reverse complement strand
CCAAAAGGTCAAAGTAGTCAAAGTGGTTTAAGAGATTTTAAAAGGTAAATAATAAAGTGAAGTGATGAGTGTATTATAATTCAAATTGAATACAAAATAAATTATTTCAATAATAAATTTAATGGAGAAATTAGAAGTGTACCCAACCCTAAAATAAGGAAAGTGGGTCAAGTGACCTAGAAGATGTTTTTAAGGAAGCTACTTGGAGAGTATAAATAAGAGGCAAGGCTCTCTCATTTGAAACACACTTGAGCATATTGAATATATATGTGTGTGTGTGTGTGTGTGTGTGTGTGTGTGTGTGTTTCTAAGGTAACCAAGGATATCTAAACTAGAATTCTGAGTGAAGGTGAAGAAAAGAAGGCCGAAATGCAAGGAAGGATAAATTATGTTGATGGTGCTTTCTAAGGAATGTTATTTACAGGTCATCTCACCATTTTTGCTATAATTTTTTTTTATAATGATTCAGACCATGAAATTTCTATGCAAGTGAGAAAACATATCCAAGTATCTGTGGTAAAAAATTCAGCTTGTGGGTCGTTGTATTTTGGGAGTTACACTCCGTGGAAAATAGGGTTTGTGGCCAGTCCTAAAACTAGTCAAAATCAAGTGTTTCGAGTAAACACGTCATAAATTCTTCATAACATATCCAAATTCAGTGAGACAAAATATGTTGGTTAGGGTACAGTATGTAGTTATTTTTGTAATAGTTTCAGATCAATTCATCAAATATTTTATTGCGGGAATGCTCTACAAGGTCGCTCTCTAGAAAAAGCCAGAATTTAGCAAGGAATGTCATTTTTGCTATAACTCCTTTTCTGAGAGGTTCCAAGTAGTGACACTTAGAGGAATTGCATAAAAAACACTTAAGAACATTATGTATCAGTTTCATATCTTTATACATTACAGGTTCAAAGTTATGATTACTTCAAGTTAGGGTTGTTGACTAATCCAAAACTAGGCATGTGAGACTAAAGAAAAGTTTGATGAAAATGCTAGTCTCTTGTTTTTAAAGTTAAGGAAGGTTTGCAGGAATGTGATCATATACACTAGGTTTATTATAGAGCTACAAATTAGATTTGGATGATGAAATTGATGAGGGCTTTTGGTTGAGGTACATGTTGAGTACATGGTTGAGACAAGTAGTTGATGAGTTGGCACATACATGAGGTGTATAGTTGATGATGTTGGTACATATTGATGAGTCATAGTTGATGAGTAGTTGAAATATGATTGGTACATACTTTGTACATGGTTGGATGCACTTTTTTATGGTACAGGTTGATTACAGGTTGGTGCATGGTTGATGCACTTGTTTATGGTACAAGTTGATTACAGGTTGGTGCATGGTTGACGCACTTGTTTATGGTATAGGTTGATTACAGGTTGAGGTACAGGTTGATGCATGATTGATGCATGGTTCAGATTTATTGGTATAGGTTTACAGTGGTATATCTCACAGTGATAGTGTGACAGTGGTTCCATCATTCTACTTCTACTTCAGGGTGACAGGACGGGGCAAGGACAGGTGGTTTTATCCACCTTCCGGTTGTATCCGGAGAACATTGGGGGTTGTAGCCTCCTTCTGGTTATAGACAGAGAATTGGGGAGTTGGAGATTCCCTCAGGTTGTAGCCTGAGAAACTAGGGGGTTGGAGTCTCCTTCCAGTTGCAGCTGGAAAACAAAGGAAGTTGGTGCTTCCAATCAATGTAATTCTTCAATACATATAAGAAAAAGCATTCTGTGGTTTTCTCCCGATTTGGGTTTCCACGTAAAACACTGGTGTACTGTGTATGTGTGTGATTTTTTATTTCTTCCTACTCATTATTGGATAATAATTCTACATTGATATAACATTTGAAGAAAAATGATTATAATTACACTATTACTGATTCACCCCCCCTCTCAGTAATCCAACAATTGGTATCAGATCAAGTTCCTTCAGAAATCAGTTTAACCACTCAAAGGTAGATCATGGAGAGTACCAACTTGTATAAAAATGGAATACCACAGTTTGATGGACAAAAGTATGATTTTTGGAGCATAAGGATGAAGACATACAAGCACAAGGATTTCAAGTTTGGCAATAAATTGTAGATGGATACACAGCACCAACAATTCCACCAACAAATGACAAATCAATGAAACTCGGTGAGAATAATTCCAAAGCCATAAATGCACTTTTGAATGGTCTCAGTGATACGGTATTCACCAAAGTTGCACATTGCAAATCTACTAAAGAGATTTGGGACAAGCTTCGAAATATTTAAGAAGGAGATTCAAAATTCAAAGAAGCAAAGCTTCAAACTTACAGAGGCCAGTTCGAACAACTAAAAATGAAGGAAGATGAAGATATCGTAGCCTACTTCTTACGATTCGATGAAACAGTGAATGCAATCATAGGATTGGGAGAAGAAATTGAAGAATCTGTAATTGTTCAAAAGGTACTAAGATCTATTCCTATGAGATTCAACCCTAAGATATCAGCACTAGAAGAAAGATCGGATCTAAACTCAGTAAGCATGGATGAACTGCATGGAATCTTCATAGCATATGAGATGAGAACTGAACAAGAAAATCCATATGTAAAAGAAGCAGCCTTCAAAGCATCCAAAAGATCAAAGCAAAAGAAAAAGGAACAAGAAGAATATAGCAGCAGCAGGGACGTCTCGGAAGATGATTAAGAAGTGGCCAACTTCGTCAAAATACTGAACAAGGGAACCAACGGTAAGTACAGAGGTAAGTGTAATGTCCCTGACCGTCATCCCAGTGGTCGGGAAAACTCTACTGTGTGGAACAACATCATTCTCATACTTAAGTAATAACATGCATTTAAGTCATATTAAACACATTTAACTCAGAGTAAGCACAAGATTACTGCTAACATAAATAATCCCTATCATTAACAATAATTCATATGCACAACATAATACATGATACATATAAGCATCACAGGCATGCTAAACATAATATTAATCATAAGCTGATACTTATCTTTGAAACCATGGTAATTCCACCAACCATGTGCAGGCCTTCCATGAACCTCCCAGCCTTAGACCACGCTGCTCATCACTCTCAGCAGTGGGTCACCCCCGAGCTAGGACTAAGCTCCACCCAAGGAAAGGAATCCTAGTGTAGGTTGAGGTTATAGGAAAAATTGCATAGAATAACCGGAAGAATTCTTCCCAGGATGCCTTCTTATGCCCACTACTCACGGACTCTCATTCCCCACATGCTTGTTCCGCCCGGGAGTATACACCTTCACAAGAACATTCCATCAGTGCTTCACTTCCCTCTATGGGTCTCGAAAACAGGCCATATCAGGAAGTCTTAGAGCTCTATAGCTGGTGTTGGACTCTCTCTGGTAAAATACCACTTCCCAGCAAACTCCTTCACCTGGAAAGAGTGTTACACACATGCCAGACAACATGTTTCCTTCAACTTGATTTCCCACACAGTTGGGCAACCACGAGGCTCCACATGAACATACAATGGTCCACAAGCCACACGCAGTCAAGAACTGCATGACCACAATAGTCCACTGGAAACACAGACACAAGCTTCCCAAAACTGGTGACAGATAGATGCTACAGCATAACAAGGCTCTTTAATTACGGGACATTCAGTTTTCCCCAACCAACAATACAAGACAGACTCACAACTCAGGTTTCAGGGATGTGTGAGGGTGTACAGAGATCCCACGTAGAGACTTAACGGTTCAGGTAAGGATTCCCTAGAACAAACATTGAAACAGAGGTTGAACATGAACACCCATGAGTTTAGATGGAGGATGGAGAATGGGAGTCAAACCATTTTCCCATCAGGGTTTCCTTCACAGTGCGTGGGTAATCAAATGCAAACACAGAGGAAAAATGGGTTCATACGGGCATCACAGTGAACTCAAGTGGAGGATGACAGAATGACCGAACCCCCCCACGGCTGACTTCTACAGTTTTTAACTGCATGTGCCTGGGTCGACACATGTCACCCATGAAGCTGCATGTACTCCAACAGCATGCGTTCCTCTCCTGGAACTTAGGATAAAACATATATTTCACATGGCTTTTGGAATAATATTAAAATGTTATTCCCAAGGACTTAAGCCCCTAGGATCAACACTTAGCCCCTCTTTCCAACCTTCCAGCCCCCAATCCCTTACCCACTCTATGGAATCTTAGTCCCCCATCACCCATTCATCGTGGTCAGTCTGCACGCAACAGTGTTTATATTTTTATTAATGTTCTGCAAGATTACATATACAAAAGCAGGCTCCCGGCCTTAACACTTAGGCTCTCCGGCCTAATAACACATACGCCCACCAACTTATATAAACTTGGCTCACCAGCCTATTAAACATAATTACAATTCATAATGCAAGCTTTATACTTCATAGACATGATTTACAACAGGGCTCGGACTTGGGGACATTACAATCCCCTCCCCTTATTTTTTCACTATCCTCAGTGCAACTTTACACTGCACCTGCAAGCTTTTCAAAATTTTCAAAAAGATGCAGGTACTCTGCCCACATAACATCTTCATGCTCCCATGTCGTGTCCTCAGGACCGTACCAGGTCCACTGGACCTATACAAGCCCTATAGCTCTATTCCAGAGCTGTTTGTTTTTCCTGTCCAATATGCACACAGGATGCACTTGCAGGACACCTTCTTGTTCCACCTGAATCACATTCCAATCGATAACATTATTAGAATATGGTATATATTTCTTAAGAAATGAAACATAAAACACATTATGTACAGTCATAGATGCAGGTAATGAAAACATATATGCAACTGGCCCAATCCTTTCCAGGATTTCAAATGGCCCACAAAATATGGCTGCCAACTTGGCGCAACTTCCCAGCTTCAGGGAACTCCTGTTAGCTTTCACTTTCAAGAAAACATGATCACCCACTTTGAACTCTCTGTGGGTTCTGTTCTTATCAACATAAATTTTCTGCCTGTCCTGGGCAGCTTTCAAATTCTGCTTAATTTTTAGCATTTGGTCCTCCATCTCCTTGAGCAACTCTGGACCAACTACTGCTCTATCAACTAGATTATCCCAACTCACTAAAGTATTGCACTTTCTTCCATAAAGTGCTTCAAATGGGCTCATCTTCAATGATGCATGATACCCATTGTTGTAGGCGAATTATACCAAGTGCAGGTAGTCTTCACATCTTGATGGTATGTCCATCACATACATTCTCAGTATGTCTTCTATTACTCTGTTCACCCTCTTTGTCTGTCCATCAGACTCAGGATGATAAGTTGTACTAAAGTTCAGATTCATTCTGAATCCTTTGAACAATCCTTTCCAGAAATTCGAGGTGAATTTCGGGTCTCTGTCGGACACAAACATTTTAGGAATTCCGTGCAATCGTGCCACTTCCTTTATGAAAATATCAGCAACATCTGCTGCCCTGTGAGTAGTTTTTGGTGGAATAAAATGGGAATCTTTTGTAAGCTTGTCCACCACCACCATGATCGAATCATGCAGCATGGTTGTTCTGGGCAATCCCGTAATAAAATCCATCGTTACTACTTCCCACTTCCACTCAGGAATGGGTAAAGGTTGCATCAACCCTGCTGGGTGCCTATGCTCAGCTTTAACTTTCTGACACTCCATACATATGGCGATGTATTCAATGATATCTCTCTTCATACCCGACCAAAAGTAATGGCTCTTGACCACTGCTATTGTTTTCTGATATCCAGGGTGCCCTGCATAAGGCACATTATGCATCTCCTGCAAAATCATATGTTTCAAGCACTGAACATTGGGTACAAAAATTATGTTCTTGTACAACAGTATTCCATCGGTTTCAAATTTATAAATTTCCATCTTCTATGGCATCTTACCCTGCTATAGCTTGGCTACCAATTCTTTGTACAGCAAATCTACATTTGCAGCCTCCAGAATTCTACTTTTAATATCAGTCTGATACATGCTAATGGATGTAGCATGTAATTCATGCACCCTCCTGTTGAGTGCATCAGCCACTTTATTCCCCTTTCCTTTGATATGCTTGATCTCAAAGTCGTACTCACACATAAATTCCAGCCGCCTACTTTGTCTAGTGTTTAAGGTTGGTTGATCAAACAAATATTTCATACTGTTATGGTTTGTTCTGAGTTCAAACCTCCTTCCCATGAGGTAATGCCTCCATTTCCTCAGAGCGTGAATGATTGCTGCCAACTCCAAATCGTGAGTGGCATAATTCTTTTCGTTCTCTTTCAGCTTCCTAAACTCATAACAGATTACAAATCCATTCTAACTGAGAACTCCTCCCAACCCTTCTTTACACGCATTTGTGCGCACCATGAAATCCACATTTGGATCTGTAATTCTCAAGATTGGATCATTGGTTAACAGTTGCTTCAATCGCTGGAAACTTTTCTCACACTCTTTAGTCCACTGAAACTTTTCCTCCTTCCTTTGCAAGGAAGTGATAGGGTGAGCTATCTTTGAGAACCCTGCGATAAACCTTTTGTAATAGCCCGCTAGACCCATAAAGGATCTAACTTCTGCCACATTCCTTGGCGCTGACCATTCTCTAATGGCCTCAACCTTCTTAGGATCCACGACAATCCCTTCTCCTAAAATAATGTGCCCCAAGTAATGGATCTGCCTTTGATAAAATGAGCATTTGCTCAAATTGGCATACAGTTGGTGTTCTCTCAACACTTTCAGCACCATCCTCAGGTGTTGTTCATTCTCTTCCTCTGACTTGGAATACACCAAAATGTCATCCAAAAAGACTATGACAAACTTGTCTAGATAGTCCCTAAATACACCATTCATCAAGCACATAAAAATAGCAAGTGTGTTCGACAACCCAAATGGTACCACTGTGAACTCGTAATGACCATACCTTGTTCTAAAGGCGGTCTTTCTGATGTCTTCATCCTTTATTCTTACCTGGTGATATCCCGATCTAAGATCTATCTTCGAAAATATTTTTGCACCTTTCAACTGATCGAAAAGATCGTCGATCCTCGATAGGGGATACTTGTTCTTGACAGTTACTTTGTTCAACTGTCTAAAATCAATGCACAGCCTCAACGTCCTGTCCTTCTTCTTCACGAACAGGACCGGGGCACCCCAAGGCGACACGCTTGGGCATATATACCCCTTCTTCAAAATTTCTTCAAGCTGCAGCTGCAACTCTTTCAGTTCTCACGTACTCATTCTATAAGGAGATTTCGACACTGGAGCTGCTCCAAGCATCAAATTTATAGAGAAATTGATATCTCTCTTCGGAGGTAGTCTGGGTACCTCCTGAAATACGTCTTCAAACTCTTTAAGTACCTCATGATCCTCAATAATTGACACCTTATCCTTAGCCGTTTCCCGCACATGGGCTGCAAATAATTGACAGCCTTTTCTATAGCACTTCTTCAGCTGCATTGTTGATATTTCTCTAACAGTAACAGCTCTAGGAATTCCTTGGATGACTCTCTGATTCCCTTCTTCATCTAAACAAGTGAATGCCTTGTTCCAACAGTCCAAGATGGCATGGTGCTGGACTAACTAGTCCATCCCAATTAGACAGTCATAAGAGACTAACGACAAAATATTCAATTCATCCTTCGTGCTCAATCCTTTCATGTCCACCGAACATGACTTAACCAACTCAGTGAATTTTCTCTTGGTTCCTGTAGCCAACTACACTAACCAAGACTTTTCATGTTTGCTTCTTGATAAATGCAAACTTTCCACCACTCTAGGGTCTATATAACTATGTCTAGCCCCTGAATCAATTAAAATAATAAATGGTTGTTTGTTAATCATACCTTCCACTTCAATCATGTACGACTAAAATTCAGCTTTCTTATTGTCCAGGGCCGCATACATCCTTGGCATTCTACTGCCCATGTCCTCCACTGTTTCAGCTTGTTGAACATTATGGACATCTCTTGCTTTGCCATTTTTATGGGGACAATATATGTACTTGTGGTTCTCTTTACAGCCCCAACACTGAATGGGCATCTGTCTCGGCCTTTGTTCCCCCACTTCAGCCATTCTTGGCTCTCTAAATGATGGATGTCCTTCAGGACTATTTCTGAAAAAGGGAGGTTTTTTTCCCTTCTGCCTCTGTTCTTTCTTAAACTTCTTCTGGTCATCCCAAGCCTTCCAAAAGGTAGGCTTTTCTCTTTGCTGCTCATATAAGAATTTTTCTCTTCTTATTGTTTCTTCCATAGTCTTAGGATCATCATATTGAATCTTGTCACCAATGGGAGGTGGAATTCCACTCGGATAACTCTGAATCTTAACAGCCTCATCTTTGATGAATGGAACATACTTCAGTAATTCCAAAAACCTTTGTTCGTATTCATCAATGGTCATGATGCCCAGCTTGAGTTCGAAGAACTCCTTCATCTTTCTGTCATAGTATATTTTAGTTGGGTATTTCCTCTCGAAATACCTCTTGAATTCCTTCCATGTGATATCTTTCTCTCCAACGTGTTGCACCTGCACAAGCTGATCCCACCACATGGATGTTTTTCCTTTTAGTTGATACATCGAAATTCTTGCTTCTGCATGAGAGGAATAATTCTGCAGTTGGAAATATTTCCTCATGCCAAGCAACCATGTTTCGGAATCTTCCTCCTTCTTATGTTCTCCATCAAATGTAGGAGGCTTAATATTGTTCATCTCCCCTTTTAATTCATCCACTCCAGATCTTCGGTGTTTTCTGGTAGGGGATGGGCTTGAACTACTATGTGCTTCCTTATCGGAATGCTTTGGGGAGCGACAACGATGTCTGCTACCACTCCTTGATCTTCTTTTTCTCTCAAGGGTCCTGTGACTCCCTGTTTTGCTTGTGTCACTCTCCTTTTCCAATTTATTTTCTATTCTTTCCAGGCTCTTCAACATCCTTAAGTTGAATTCACCCTGCTGATCCTTGACCCTCATGAGATTTCGACTATCGGCTCGGAAAGCCTGGGCATCTTTCTGCAATCTTTCAATGATTTTCATCATATGCCCTTCCTTATCCAATTCTCTTCTGTGCCCATTGGAGTTCGATCCTTCGATTCCCAAGTTGACATCCCTTCTTTCTCTTTCATTCTCTGAATTGGAGGCAATCAACAACTCTTCCATTTCTATACTCGACGTTGATTCACAGCTGTCATGAAACTCATTGAACTCTGCACACACAACGTGCAGTCAACCAAATTTCGTTAGGCCTTAAACCCTTAATAAAACTACAACATTCATAAACCAACGCGAATAAGAAAAAATTTCGATTCCACAAATTTTCTGAGCTCTGTTTGGCTCTACAATTTCCAGGTGATAGCTCCCTCTTTCTCCCTACCGTCGTAACCAAAGGTCGTGACCAAATGATAGACTACTAGGTGCTACTCAGGATTTTGACCTTCAAAGAGTTTAAGGCACACACATCTATCTCCCAGAGTTTCAATTTACCGAATTCACGTAAAGAGGGTGGATCGACGGTCCACGTTTACCCAACATCCACGGTTAAAATCCGCTACGGTTCTTCCGTCTTCGAATATTTCAGGACTTCGGGACTTCAGGACTTCGGGTTTCAGGGTTTCGGTCCTTGAGGCTCTCATACTTACTTTCCTCTCCAACCCCTGACTTTTGAAAATTTGATTTCCTTACCCTCCAAGCCCACAACACAGTTATCGCCCACCAAGGTAGTGACACATGGTGTCCTTAAGAAGGTCCACCTGTCAACCATGTGGCCCCCACCTAACGGATGTGCTACGTGTTTTTACGAGCCCTCGGTGCTCGGCACTTCGCGACTTCACAGTCAAAAAGAAATTCTTTCAACCCCTAAACCCCCGATACACGATACCCCACGAAGGTTTTGATCCAACACTTCTCCCGTGGCTTGGATCCAATGGTCTAGATCTCCTTCCCTGCTCCTCGCAACTCGAAACTTTGCGAAACCAAGAATTTGGTCTGCCCTCCAAACTAACGAACCCCGAATTCGTGAAATGATCCAACGACGTGGGTTGAAACGAGATCAATGGCTCATATTGACCATGATCAATGGTTCACGTTGATTCTTGATATTAGGGTGGTGAGCTCGTCCAATTCCTAACCACCTTACAGCTCCACTCGATCCGTTCCTCGCGATCTCCCTATAAAGAATTCTAACCGCCCGATTCACTCCTCAATGACTTCTGCCCAACAACTGAGTGTTCTCCCTTCTGAACTTAATTTCTATGCGACGATTTTGATCTTCATCTCCCTTTGAACACTTCAAAGGTGTTATCCCTTATGAGCTTTGTAACACGGTCAAGTAGTCTGTTGACACTCAGAAACATTCTAAGGTCTGAAATCAGTCCTCCAAACACAATTTATTCTCAAAACCTCGGTCCAAAGACTACTTATCCAGCCCATCTAGGCTCAACATTGAAACTAAGCTCTGATACCATACTGTAATGTCCCCCAGCCATCATCCCACTGGCCGGGAAAATGCTACTGTGCGGAACAACATCATTCTCATACTTAATTAATAACATGCATTTAAGTCATATTAAACACATTTAACTTAGAGTAAGCACAAGATTACTGCTAACATAAATAATCCCTATCATTAACAATAATTCATATGCACAACAGAATACGTGATACATATAAGCATCACAGGCATGTTAAACATAATATTAAGCATAAGTTGATACTTATCTTTGAAATCGTGGTAATTCCACCAACCACGTGCAGGCCTTCCATGAAACTCCCAGCCTTAGACCATGTTTCTCATCACTCTCAGCAGTGGGTCACCCCCGAGCTAGGACTAAGCTCCACCCAAAGCAAGGAATCCTAGTCTAGGCTGAGGTTACAGGAAAAACTGCACAGAATAACCGAAAGAATTCTTCCAAGGATGCCTTCTTACGCCCACTACTCACGGACTCTCATTCCCCACATGCATGTTTCGCCCGGGAGTATACACCTTCACAAGCACAGTCCATCAGTGCTTCACCTCCCTCTCTAGGTCTCGGAAATAGGCTGGATCATGAAGTCTTAGAGCTCTATAGCTGGTACTGGACTCTCTCTGGAAGAATACCACTTCCCATCAGACTCCTTCACCTAGAAAGAGTGTTACACACAGGCCAGACAACTTGTTTCCTTCAACTCGATTTCCCACACAGTCAGGCAACCACAAGGCTCCACACGAACATACAATGGTCCGCAAGCCACACGCATTCAAGAACTGTGTGACCACAACAATCCAATGGAAACACAGACACAGGCTTCCCAAAACTGGTGACAGACAGATGCTACAGCATAACAAGGCTCAGCAATTACGGGACATTCGGTTTTCCCCAACCAATAATATAGGACAGACTCACAACTTAGGTTTTGGGGATGCATGAGGGTGTACAGATATCCCACGTAGAGACTTAATGGTTCAGGTAAGGATTCCCTAGAACAAACATCGAAACAGAGGTCGAAATTATACACCCACGAGTTCAGATGGAGGATGGAGAATGGGAGGTCGAACCATTTTCCCATCAGGGTGTCCTTCACGGTGCGCGGGTAAGAAAATGCAAACGCAGAGGAAAAATGGGTTCAGACGGGCATCACGGTGAACTCAAGCAGAGGATGACAGAATGACCGAACCCCCCCACAACTGAATTCTGCAGTTTTTAACTGCATGTGCCTGGGTCAACACATGTCACCCATGAAGTTGCATGCACTCCATCAACATGCGTTCCTCTCCAGGAACATAGGACAAAATATATATTTCACATGGCTTTTGGAATAATATTAAAATATTATTCCAAAGGACTTAAGCCCCTAGGCTCAACACTTAGCCCCTCTTTCCAACCTTCCATCCCCCAATCCCTTACCCACTCTATGAAAGCTTAGTCCCCCATCACTCATTCATCGTGGTCGGTCTGTACGCAGCGGTGTTTATATTTTTATTAATTCTCTGCATGATTACATATACAAAAGAAGGATCTTGGCCTTAACACTTAGGCTCTCTAACTTAATAACACATAATCCCACCAGCTTATATAAACTTGGCTCACCAACCTATAAAACATAATTACAATTCATAATGCAAGCTTTATACTTCATAGACATGATTTACAATAGGGCTCGGCCTTGGGGACATTACAGTAAGCTTCCTTTAATTTGTTTTAATTGTGATGGTATTGGTCATTTTGCTAACAAATGTACTCATAAGAAAAAGAGAAATGATGAAGGTTACTCAAAAGGAATACAAACATATAAAGGTAAAATAACTACAAAGAAAGTTTTCAAGAAAAACTTTTGCACCAAAAAAGACATCTCATCATCAGATGAAGATGAAGTCAATGACAGTGAAACATGAAGAGTTATATTCATGGCAGTAGAAGACTCTGATAAAGAAGACTCCGAAGAAGAATATGAAGAAGAAATTTAAGAGGCATAAGTTGACTTCCAAGAAGAATTAATGAGTTCCATAGTAGTTATCAGAAGAGAAAACAAGAAAAACAAGAAACTACGAGCAGAACTAGATAAGAAAAAAGACACTCAAGAACTAGAACAAATGATCACAAAATTGAAGGTTCAAATAGAAGAAGATAAAAGAATTGAAGAAGCACTCAAAGAAAATCTAGAAGGAAAGGACAGGATCATTGGAAACCTGGAAGCAGAGATTGTCACACTAAGAAAGGATACTCAAAAGAAAAATATGCAGAATATCTCAAAAGTTATGAATGACATCATCAGTAGTCAAAAATATTATCTTGACAAGTTTGGACTTGGATACAATCAGACAGAAAAGGGATCAAGATCCAAAACAACAGAGCAAGAAACAAATCCAAAAAGTTATGCAGAAACAATCAAAGGGGATAAAAAAATATACAAGGAAGATTGCAGGGACACTCCTCCACCGAGAAGATTCAGATTTCAGAATCAACAACAGATAGACAGGCCTCAAGAAGAAGAAGGATTCATAAGAGCACCTCCTTTCATAAGATCTTCAACTACCAGGTATCAAAC
>ML787354.1:77602-101422 GCA_009831015.1 Picea engelmannii | reverse complement strand
TGTTGATTTGCATCTACATACAATGGTCACAATTTTATGCTACTTACAGTGGTCATAGTTTTATTTTCTAAGACACTTTGGCATGTTCTCATTTTTCATTGTCTGACTAGTAGATTTCATCATGTTATCGTAGATTTCGTCATAATTTTTTTATATTTTAGATACTCCTTATTAATAGTGTATAAACAAGTTACATCAACTACAAACTAGAGTTAATCACTACATCTAGAATTGTGTGTGATTATAAAAAATTGAGAGAAACAACATCACATATAAGAAAAGGATATGTGGATTTTATTGAGAAAGTTGAAACAAATAGACATTATTTATATTGGAAGAGTATGGTATATAATCATAAGTTCATCTTTTAAAGGTGTTTAGTCATAAGCCAAGAAAGTTAAAGGTGGTTAACCATAAGCTAAGATGGTTGAAGGTGGTTAGTTAAAAGTGATTGTTATGTGCCTAATTATGGCATAGATAACATCTTTATAATAAGGTCATATGTGTACAAATGTTTCCTTTATATAATAACGGCATATATACCTAACATAAGTTTAGGGTTAGTGTTTATGTATCTTATTGTTATAAACATGAGTTTCCTCCCTATCTTATATATACCACAACTTATCATTTATCAATATAACAATCAACTTCAAGATTTTATTCATGGAGATTTCTTCCTTCATTTAATTGAATTAGTAAGTGCTAGCCAACCATTAGGTGTGCAAGTATCCCAACCATTATTTTCATTGTTATATTATTTTGAATTTATGCAAGTGTGATCCCATTTGTGTACTAGGGATGTAACAAGTGGTATCAAAGCTTCAATCAAGCTTTGTTGGTGTTTTTTTGTTAGTTCTTAAAAATAAAAGAGAGAAGAAAATGACAATCAATTACTATCATTTCACCAATCAGTGTTGAGTTTCAAGAGCACTTCCATATCTTTATCAATGAAAAGAGAGAGACATTCTAGCTACAATTGAAGGGAAAAGGCTATGTGGAATCCATAAACCTAGAATATTATGGAATCCACATACCTGTTTCCATAGAATATACTAACTAGATCCAAAAACCAAAGACATGAAATATGGCACTACACATATAATATATTATCAAGGAAAAAACAAGCTACATGAAATTTCGAAATTTGAACGAAAATTTACAAGTTAAATGAGTACATCAATAAAAAAAACATACTAACCTTACAAGTTCAAAATCCGAGCTATGTAGATCGAGAATTGGATTTTTTCAACCAGTGGGTGATAGAAAAAATAAACAGCTCAAAAAAAATCCACGAACAGTGTCACAACTATAACAATTGTGTCGCAAAGTCTCTTAAAGTTAGGTATATATAGATCAACTAGTGAACTAGCCATTAACACCGACCAATGAGTTAGGAAAAAAATTTGTGGCAATAGAGACAAACTTTTGTGGAAATAGTGACAAAATTTCGTGGCAATAAAGACAAAAATCTCGACCAAGTTAAAAAATCATATTCATGGCTATATCGATGAACTTTTGTGGCAATATCGACGAAAATCCTGCCCTATTTAAAAAAAAAAACATGAAAATAATGGAAACATAGAAAAAAATTGTGTAATAATCTACCCATATGTAGTGGTGAAGTGTATTTTCATTGAATACAAATGTTGGGTTGTTATATTATTTGCAGTGAAAGTCGAGGTGTATCTACTAACAGTCGAATTTGAAGTCGAAGGTCAAGGTGGTTCGACTGGGTAAAGATGAAGTTGAGGTGGATCGACAACAAGTCAAAGGTCGAGTTTAGTCGACCAGGTAAAGTTGAATTCAAAGGTCAAGGTGGTTCGACATGGTAAAGACATCAATATCAAGTCAAACAGGTCAACCGACAAGAGGTCAATAGGTGGGTGTGTGGCGATTGACTGAAGATTGAATGAAAGTCGACTCGTATTCAATAGTAATCCGACTTGGCAGTCGACTGTAATAGAATCTCAGGATTTGTGGGATTTGTAGCCAATGAACTGCATGGATCTGTAACCATTTTTGGGCGCCTTTTCTTTAGGGTTTTACCTGTTGTAAATCCTATAAACAAGGTGTGTTATAAGGCTGTAAAATCTAATCAATGAATCTTGAATCTTTAGATGATGAATGGTCAATCTCCAAGAGTCTATAATTTAGAGGTTATGGGTCATGTAGATGTAAGACGAATTAGCTATAGGGTTGTTCTTGTGTAAGAAAGAGGGTATGATTTTGATTGTGTATTAGGTGTGGACCAAGGTTATACATGCAACCTTTTATTTTGAATGAATAAGACAACAAGAGAGAAGAACGCTCAAGGAATGTTGGTTTTCATGGTTTGGGTTTCCAGGGTAAAATCTATGTGTATTGCATGATTGTTGTGTCATTTACTTTCTTGATTAAATCTTTCTTCCTCTCTTCTGCTAGGTTTATCGTGGAAGTGTGTCTCATTTCCTAACATGTAGTATTAGATCTTGGTTTAAAAACCTTGTATCTGAGCTAAACTTTAGGTTTAGTAAGAGTCGTAAGTTAGAAATCTTTAAAGATTGAGCTAAATAATAACGATCAGCTCGAGAATAGAGATCGAAAAACTCAATGGCCAGAATTTTGAGATTTGGAAGCTTAAAATTGAAGATCTCCTTGTATATTGAGAACAATGGATAGTAGTCTATTTAGGTACCATATCGGCGGGTATGTCGATGGAAGAATGAGATAAAATCAAGAGAAGAGAAAGGAGTATGATTCAACTTTGTCTTGCAAATTCGGTATGGTTGAATGTCTCAGGTGAAGATTCGACCAAGAAACTGTGGGACAAGTTGGGGAGCTTGTACCAATTGAAATCTATGGTAAATAAGTTGTTTCTCATAAATAAACTATATTTTTTTAGGATGAGTGATGGTATTTCAGTGATTGATCATTTAAATGTGTTTAATACCATTATAAACCAATTATCTTTTGTGGATATTAAAATCACTAAGGAGGAGACATGTGTTATCCTACTATGTTCTTTGTTAGACTCCTGGGATAGCTTAGTCATGGATATAGGGAGTAATACAAACACATTAGTGCTAGAATACATGGTTTCATCTCTACTGTCATAATAAATGAGAAGAAATAACATGGAAGGATCGACCAAAGATGTTTTAGTGGTGAGAAATCCACCGGTTGATAAAGATAAAGGAAAATTACCTGGTAGAAAGTCTAATTCGAAGGGTAGATCTAAGTCCCCGGTTCAGTCAATACAAAGATGTTGGAAATGCGGTAAAGTTGGGCATTACAAAAGGGACTACAATTCAAAGGTGATGGAATTTAGTACATGATCCGACGAGAAGAAATCGACTAAGAGAAAGATGACTCCAGATAAGGGAGGTGATGTGTACCTAGCATCGACTAGTACAAAGTCAGATCAAGATGTTTGGTTGATTGACTCGGGAGAATCATATCATATGACACCACATATAATAATGGTTCTGCAAATATGAATGATATGAAGGAGGAGAAGTTTTCTTGGGGGATGACTCGACAACCAAAATTGTCGGACATGGAGAATTCAACTGATACTACGGGATGGGAGGAGTAGAAGCCTTCCAGGTGTGCTACACATTTTTGTTTTGGCAAGAAAACTAATATATGTTAGTAAGATGAGTGATGCTGGCGTGCACACTCTTTTTCAGAAGGATTTGTGAAATATGTTCAAAGGTGCGATGGTGTTAATGAAAGGAGTTTGGATTGGAACCATATACAAGTTTCTAGGGAGCATCGACTTGAATGGATGCAACAACATCGTTGTTCCTGAATTCGAATTGACTTTGAATCCACTTGACTCGACTCGAGCTGAGTTGATTCAAACTAACTCAACAAGTCGTCATAAAGTCGACCTGACCATGCTATGGCACAAAAGGATGGGACACATTAAATAAAAAGGACTTCAAGTTCTACATAAAAAAGGTATGGTCGAAGAATTTCCTGCATGTAATTTAGAAGTTGACTTTTGTGAATACTATATATATGAAAAAAAAAATCGGGTGAGGTTTCCATCTGGAGCGACAAGGGAAAATAGGATTCTAGAGCTAGTTCATAGTGATTTGTTTGGCCCTGTTACATTTCCTTCATTTTGTGGATCCATGTATTATGTCTCCTTCATAGATGATTTTTCCAGGAAGACATGGATATATTTCCTAAGGAAGAAATCAAAGTTTTTCGAAAAATTCAAAGAGTTTAAATCTCTTGTAGAAAAATAGACAGATTGGAAAATTAAGGTGTTGAGAAGTGACAATGGTGGTGAATTCTGTGGAAAATAATTTGATCATTTCTGCAAGTAGTGTGGAATATCACGCCAAAATACCACACCATATACCCCATAGAAAAATGGAGTTGTCGAGAGAATGAACAGAACATTTATGGACAAGGTAAGGAGCATGCTCAGTGGTTCTGGGCTCGCATAAGAATTATGGGTGGAGGCATTTGACACTGCAAAATATATGTTGAATATGTCTCCTTCATCGACGCTAGTCGACACGACTCCACATGAGGTATGGTCTGGTAGAAGCCTTCGGTTTCACACCTCAAAGTATTTGGTTGTGATGCATTTTTTCATGTTCCCAAGGAAAAGAGGAGAAAGTTGGACAAGAAGGCAGTCAAATGTATTTTCATTGGATACAAAGAAGGAATAAAAGTATATAAGCTCTAGGATCATGTATCAAGGAAAACAATGTACATTTGAGATGTGGTATTTAGAGAATTTGGAAGTATGTCTGAGCCTGAATAAATTATCCAGACCGAGAATAATCCTGAGACAATGTTGTTTGAACTAAGGAATGAAGAATATGATTCAGATGAGTCGATTGAATCAAAGGTAGAGGTGGAAAAACCAACCTCGGTTGTAAGTAGGTCATAAAGAGTAATAAAACTAGTCGAAATGTATAGTACTCCCGTCTTCCATTCCGCATTTGTGTTAACTTCCATCGACGATGAGCCCAAGTCAAACAGGGAGGAAGTCGACTTAGCAGAGGGAAAACTATAGAAGGATGCCATGGTCGAAGAGATGAAATCCTTATACATGAATGAGAGATGGGACTTAGTCAAGTTTCCTAGTGGAAGAAATATTGTCAGTAGCAAATGGGTATTCAAAAATAATATGAATGCAGTAGGTCAATTCAAGAAATTCAAATCTCAAATGGTAGAGAAAGGATATTCCCAATTTGAAGGAGTTGACTTCAATGAGATTTTTTCCCCTGTTGCAAAATTATATTCCATTAGAGTACTAATGTCTTTGGATGCATTATTTGATGTATAAATAGAATATATGGATGTGAAGACAACGTTCCTACATGGGGACCTAGAAGAATAAATCTACATAAAACAACCTAAAGGATTTTTAGTAAAGGGAAAGAAATATTTGGTGTGTAAACTGAAAAGATCCCTTTATGTTCTAAATCAATCACCAAGGATGTGGTACCAAAAGTTCGACGCATACATCCTTAGTTTGGTATTTGTGAGAAGAAAAGTTGATCACTGCATATATTCCAAAGAAGAAGGTGGGAGTTTCATATATGTAGATTTGTATGTCGACGACATGTTGTTGATTGGAAACAGCATGGATGCAATAAAGGAGTTGAAGAAGCAGTTATCCTCCAAGTTTTACATGAAGGATATCGGTGCAGCTAACTTCATTCTGGGAATGGATATTAAGAGAGATCGAGCAGCTAGAAATATTTGGTTGAACCAGATGAAGTATAATGAAATAGTTTTGAAACGTTTCAACATGCAGGATTACAAACCAATGAAGGTTCCAATTCATGTGGGAGAAAGGCTAATTGTTGAACAGATTCCAAAGACACGGGAAGAAATAGAGTACGTGGCATGTGTTCCATATGCAATTGTTGTTGGTAGTCTAATGTATGTGATGGTATGCACTCGACCAAAAATTTCCCATGTAGTGGGAGTGTTGATAAGATACATGTCGACACTTGGGAAGGAGCACTGTACAATTTTCAAGAGAGTATTCAAGTATTTTTATGGCACAAAATACTATGTTATATGATACCAAGGAAAACCTGGAGGTGATAGTGAATTAAATGTACATGGCTTTGTCGACGTCGACTGGGCTGGAGTTATGGATCGACTGAGGTCGAACAGTGAATATGTCTTTAGGATGTTCAGTGGAGCAATGAGCTAGATGAGTAAGCGACAGGTGGTTGTATCCTTGTCAACAACAGAAGATGAATACATGGAAGCCACTCATGGAACCAAATAAGCAGTATGTGCAAAGGTTATGTTCGTGAATCGGGTTTGAGTAGAGAGCTATGAAGATAATTTGCGACATTCAAAGCGCAACGTTTATGGCAAAGAACCTAGCTTATCATTTGAAGACTAATCACATTGATGTAAAATACCATTTCATGAGAGATATGGTGGAAAGAAACAAGGTGTTGTTGGAGAAAATAGACATGTTGGAAAACATAGTAGACTCATTGACCAAGTCTGTGAGTGTTGTGAAGTTCTCCTGGTGTAGAGAGGAAATGGGAATTCTTGGCCTGGGTATGTGAATGAAAGTTCAAAGGTCTCTTGGTTTCAACAAAGAAGACAACAAGTGGGAGAATTTTGTGTTGTTATATTCTTTGCAGTGAAAGTCGAGGTGGATCAACTTGTTAGAATATTGGATGTGCTCATTTAACCATAGACAATATAGCAATATTTTCAACCAACCATAGGCCAAATCTACCCACGAGCACCTTAACCTTGACAGAGAATGATTTTGGAAGAAAACAAATAGCCAACCAAGGCTAATGCATAAAGATAAACAAGACTAATCAAAAAGTCCAACCATAACCAACAGAAAGTCTGAGCCTAAACCAGGAAACCAGATTGTGATAGTTGTCGGTTGCAGCTGCTCCCCAGACTTGCGCAGTAGTCCAGTTCCTGCAGTGCACACTTTTTCCCAGCTACAATTCTAAGCAATGTGTACAAAATGAGGTATGGATACTTGTATTTATACTATTTCTTGAGTTGTCTAGGCCGACTTCTCATTCTGGAGACTAAATACTTAATATTAATTATTTCCTTGAGACAACTTGTCTTCTAGGGTTATGTTCAATGCTTCAGGGTTACTTCTTGCTTGCTTCTTGTCAGGGTTACACGTGGAGGTAAATACCTCCCACAACAAGCATAATATCAACACTCCCTTCTAGATAGGGATGTATTGAAGGCAATGGTCTTGAGCACAAACATATCATTCAGCCGGTAGCATCATCATAGTCGTATAGACTATCTCATGATTAGATCATGAGCACCATCATCACTATCAATGTCATCTGAAAATATAAACTACATTATCTCTTGAAACCATACTCCATCTGAGTAATCATACATGATGTTGAATAAGTCACTCACTCCAAGGAGTGATACAAGGACCATTATTCTAACGTCCTAGAAGAATGACTATCCAAACAGATGCTAAAAGTTGTGCCATGGACTACAGAGTCCATTCCTATAGAAATCTCAATCTAGGACAATTTTCTAATCAATCCATAGAGACTCGTCTCAACCTATATGCCTTAGAAAATATTGGTCCTGAATCATTTTCCCAATCAGGCCACAATCTGTGCCTTAGGAAAAATACTAGTCCATGTCATCTCAATAAACTGTCACCCTGGACTATTCTCTTCAGAGAGAATACCTGTCCACTAGAAATATTTTCTAACAGGATCATTCTCTGCCTAGAGATTGTCTGTCTACAAGTACACTGACTATTCATCTAGTTGATAATCATTTTCAACACTAATGATGGTCTGCATGGAAATCAGAACAATTTCATTCAATAGAACACAACTGTGTCTATCCATTGTAGTACACAACTACAATCTAGTGCTACACTATCGCACCAAGTAGCACACAGCTACTTAATCAGTGACACATAGTCACAACCAGTGGAACACATCCACCACAGTAGAATACATCTATTGTCCCAAGACATACAGTCTCCATAGAAATCATATCATATGATATCAACCTGCATAGAATAAGAATGTCATGATATAAAGTGAATCATCTGGGTCATTCTTCCACTCACATCTATGATACATGGAAGAGCATCTGCCCTCAGAAGGTAAAACAACAGTCATGAGCTACTGGACTATTATTCTCAAGCATAGAAGAATAATTGTCCTGATTTCTGAGCATGGACCATTCACCTATCTGGGCCATTCCTCTGGCCCTAAACAAAGTGAAACCTGGACAGAATGAGTCTTCCCTAGGGAATGTCTGTCCCTAATTGTTGAACCTAGACCATTCACCTATCTGGGCCATTCCTCCATAACTAATCAAAGTGCAACCTGGAGAGAATGAATCTGCCCTAGGGAATGACTATCCGGACCATTTCCTAAGGAAATGACTGTCCTTCACCAACCTCCAAAATTCACCATTCTTCGAAACTACTCACAACTATGAGCTTCAAAAGAATGATTGTCTGGCGAGGTGGACCAGTATTCTTGACCACTACTGAGAGTGACTGCCAAGAAGAAATATTTTTCTAGACCATTCCCCCACACTGACCATAAGGGGAATCGTTGTTTATGGTACATCAACAATCCATCGAATCATTTTCATTACAAAAATGACCATTCGATCTGGACCATTTTTCGAACTGGAAAATTCGTGTCCATCAGAAATCTCAAACCTCTTTCCGAACTGGAAAATTTATGTTCGTCAGAAATCTCAAACCTCTTTCTGAACTAGAAAGGAACTGCTCATCCTAGACCATTTTTCGAACTAAAAAATGATTGTCCATAAATCAATAACACATCAGTGCTCCCTCCCAACCTAGGAGTCATCTCTTCCCTTTTTAATAAGGAAGTCATCTCCACATCCCCCAGCTTGTTTCTTGAGTATGCAAACTCTTTCATCTTGGACAGAGGCTTTACCAAAATATATGCTTATTTGCTCATCTATGGAGATATATTAGAGAACCACTTCACTTTTCTAGACCTTATCATGGAGAATGTAATGCTTGATCTCAATGTACTTCAGTCTTTTTGGAACACTGGTTTTCTCTGAAGGCTTCATATAGATCTGATCATTACAGTATTTCATGGTTGGATTCAACTCTTTTGTTTCCTGCTAGCTTATGACATCATGATAAGGATCAAACTGGAACATATCCAAGTGGCACTTCTTCTGTCATCATGAGCGTTTTTCATGGATTATAAATCCATCATTCTAGACTTCTGAGTAACCATTCTGATAGAATATCTCTGCTATAGAAAGTTTTCACCATGCTTCTGCTATGCATTGGAGGCTCTCCACCAGGTTGTATTTTTCCATCTGCATACAAGAGTCTCTTTCGGGTATACCTCAAAACCTTGAGTTCGCTCTACATATGCTTCTTGTTTGATTACTCTGTTGAAGAGAACAATCCTTACATTCATCTGATGTAAACTCCAACCCATGGATATTGCACGATATATAATGTCTCAGGTAGAGTTATGTCTGGAACAAGCTATCATCATAGTCCTCTCCCTCCATCTAGGAGTTCTGGATCTCGTAATTCTTTCATTCATAAGTCTTCCATACATTGTTCTTCATCACAACTTTAATTTATTCTACTTGATTTATTTTAGTAGGTTCAGACGAGGCTGGTAATCTTGTGATTCTTGATATAATGACTAGTTGTTTGGTTTTTCTTTCTCTCTTGGAATCTTCATGTTTTTCCTCATGTTTTTGTTTAGATCTTGGGTTCATGGAGTTTTCTATAGATTCCATACCCTGAAGATTTTGGATTATTCCTTTCATCATAGGATCATGGATGTGAATGGACAACTAGGGATATTTTAAGGCTTCTTTTCAAAGAAGACTTCTTCTAAAGTCAAACTGAACATGTGTTTATTTTCATGGTTGCTACCATTGATGGGAACATGGATAGATACTTCATAATATTCAATGGATCATATTAATTAGGATTAGCTCCCTCCTAATCCTTTCTTCATGCATGGGTGCATGATCTTCTTTTGAAATTATATAATCGGCTCCCTCCATCTAAGAGAATCCACGCTTTTGTCTGCATCCTTATTGCCTTTTGCAAAGTGTCACAAGTCTTTTCCTTTTGATTGTTGACTTATTTTGGTTTTTTATTCTTCTAGGTTTATTCAAGTTTGATTCTGATTTCGGCAGTTGTAATAGCTTCCACAGGAATTGTTACCAAAGATTGTCAATGTAATTCATATTTCCATGTGTATTGCTTGTCTTAGAGTCATCGTGATATCAATCTTTATCTTTTTATTCTTCCATAGGTATTGTTTCTCTTTGGTCTTCTTATATTCTAAGAAACAGATATGCAAGATATGTACAGAGACTATGTAAACATGGTATGTACAAGAACTACGAAGAATATTGTTACCTTGTCTTAGAAGAAGAATTATGTTGTATCCTGCTTGGTCTTCTTTGAGGGTTTCCTTTCTTTGGAAACTGATGTTTCGTGTGTTTCCTTCATTTTCTTTAGCTCGGGATAATGATTCTTGTAGTGACCATATTTTCGACAATTGAAGCATTGTATTTTTGACATATATTTCTCTTGATTTGGCTTCTTCCTTGAGCCAAACTTCCTTTTATTCCTGAAATTGTTGAACCTTAATGTGAAGGATTGATCATCGTATTTCTTTTGGGGTTTCTCTTTTGCACTAATCCTTGATTCTTCTTGTGCACATCAAGTCCAAATTTCTTCAAATGTAGGATACTCCTTCCTTGTGTTCATGCTTGCAGCAAATGCATCCCATGTCCTGGGAAGACCATTGAGTACTATATTTACCCGTTCCTTCTCTGAAAATGATCTCTTAAATAGCTTGTAGTTTATCTCTTAACTGAGATATTCTCACAAAGTATGATGTTATGTTGTCATCATCATTCATTTTCATGTCACAGAGCTCATTCTTCATACTCATTACATGTCCAATGTTTCTGGCTGAGAAGAGGTTTTTTAGGGCATCATTCATCTTCTTAGATGATTCAAGATGGGAGATGTAGGGTATCAATTGGTATTTTATAGATTCCACTATGATACTCATGGATTTGATGTCATTATCTTTGAGCTTCTCCATAACTGCAACGTTCTGAGGTTCCTTCTCTTTTCCTTCTTCGAACTGTGGTTCCATGATCTTTCCGTTCACGATGTCCAACACTTTATTCTTGGCAAGGATGAGGTCAATCCTTGTCTTCCATGATCTGAAGTTAGAATCCCCTTCTAACTTGTTTTTTGACTTCATAGAGTAAGTCATAACTACTTTGACTTGGTCAACCTTTAAATTTGACCAAAAAATTAAACTTGATGTTTTGGCTTGCTAAGAATACCAGGGTGTGCGCTAGGCTATGGCGCACTAGACTATCCAAAAATTAGTTCAATATATTCACTTAAGGTGCCTCAACAAGAGGGTTAGGGTTTCATTGTTGCAGCAAAAATTGGTTGCAATTGCAACTGTAACTGAGAAAATCCTCCCAATATATCTTCCAACGGTTAGACTGTCTGAAGATAGTGTGGGCCCATAACCTGTTAGAATATTGGATTTGCTTGTTTAACCATAGACAATATAGCAATATTGTCACCCAACCATAGGTCGAAGCCACCCCTGAGCACCTTAACCTTGACAAAGAATGATTCTGGAAGAAAACCAATAGCCAACCAAGGCTAATGCATAAAGATAACCAAGACTGATCCGAAAGTCATAACTAATTTGACTTGGTCAACCTTTGACTTTGACCAAAAAATTAAACTTGACATTTTGGCTTGCTAAGAATACCAGGATGTGCGCTAGGCTATGGCGCACTAGGCTATCCAAAAATTAATTCAATATCTTCACTTAAGGTGCCTCAACAAGAGGGTTAGGGTTTCGTTGTTGTAGCAAAAACTGGTTGCAACTGCAACTGTAACTGAGCAAATCCTCCCAATATATCTTCCAGCAGTTAGACTGTCCAAAGATAGTGTGGGCCCATAACCTGTTAGAATATTGGATTTGCTCGTTTAACCATAGACAATATAGCAATATTGTCACCCAACCATAGGTCGAAGCCACCCCTGAGCACCTTAACCTTGACAGAGAATGATTCTGGAAGAAAACCAATATCCAACCAAGGCTAATGCATAAAGATAACCAAGACTGATTCAAAAGTCCAACCATAACCAACATAAAGTCTGAGCCTAAACCAGGAAACCAAATTGTGGCCGCTGTCGGCTGCAGCTGCTCTCCATACTTGTGCACTAGCCCATTTCCTGCAATGCACACTTCTTCTCAGCTACAATTCTGAGCAGTGTGTACAAAATGAGGTCCGACTACTTGTATTTATACTGTTTCCTAAGATCTCTAGGCCTACTTCTCATTCTGGAGACTAAATACTTAATATTAATTATTTCCTCGAGCCGACTTGTCTTCTAGGGTTATGTTCAACACTTTAGGGTTACTTATTGCTTCCCAGAATATTTTATTCTTGTTACACATGGAGGTAAATACCTCCTGCAACTACCATAATATCAACATGAATGACAGTAGAAGTCAAAGGTCGAGTTGGTTTGACTGGGTAAATATGAAGTCGAGGTGAATCGACAGCAAGTTGAAGGTCGAGGTTAGTCGACCGAGTAAAGTCGAAGTCGAAGGTCGAGGTGGTTTGACATGGTAAAGACATTGATAGAAAGTAGAAGAGGTCAACCGATAAGAGGTCGATAGGTGGGTGTGTGGTGATCGAGTGAATACTGAATGAAGGCTAACTAATAGTCGACGGTAATTCAACTTGGCAGTCGACTGTAACAAAATCCTGAGATTCACGATATTTGTAGCCAATGATCTGTGTGGATCTATAACCATTTTTAGGCACCTTTTCTTTAGGGTTTTTCCTACTGTAAATTATATAAAGAAGGCGTGTTGTAAGGTTGTAAAATCTAATCAATGAATATTGAATATTTAGATGATGAATGGATAATTGCCAAGAGTCTATAATTTAGAGTTTATTGGTCATGTAGATGTAATCTGAATTGGATACAGGGTTGTTCTTGTGTAAGCAAGAGGGTATGATGTCAATTTTTTCTTAGGTTTGGACCAAGGTTAGACATGTATCCTTTTATTCCGAATCAACAAGATAAGAACTCTCAAGTAATGTTGGTTTTCCCGGTTTGGGTTTCCAAGGTAAAATTGATCCGTCGGGATTTTTCGAATGACTATGGTTGAGTTTTATTTGCATGCATTTATTAACCATTGGAAAACTTAACAAAAGAGTGAGAAAAGAAATGAATTATACAGCCAGTAACATAATTTCATATCTGAAAAACAATGAAAACAGCAAACCATAATGCACAAGTTTGATAACGGAGTTCGGCAACTTTGCCTACGTCTCCGGGCCTTTTCTCTGTGAGGGAGGCTTCTTGATTTCTTTTCAAAGGATTATTAGTACATCTTTACAATGTTGATTGGCTTCTAGACTGATCTGGTCTTGTTCGCCATGATCTCTAGAATCTTGCACAACTTACGGCACCTGAAATAGATGTCTCGAGCTCTCATAAATCGTCTGACAGCATCTCTACCTCAACAACTTCCTTGCCTCAAACTGGCTTAGACCTGGCTTTGCCTCAGCATCTTTGCTCTCCAAAACCATCCAAAAGATCTCCAAAGGCTTCAAACTCTGACCCAATGGCCTCAACATGGCCTTGGTTAAAAAGTGGGGGAGTTAGTTTTCCATCCCCAACTTCCTCCAAAGAATTAGGCTCTAAAAAAGCCCAATAACCCCCAATTACATTAAAAATGGGTTTAATTACATTTAAATTATCAAAGTGGTTATAAAACCCACTTTAAAACCATATGTTAGTTTTAAAAACGGGCTTAAGCCCCCAAGCCTTGGGCGTGCCCCCCTTTCTCGGTCATATGGGCATATATATGGCCAAGCGCCAGCCCTTTGGGCTAATGCTGGCCTTCTAGCCCTCGCGCGCACCAGCATAGGGTCACATACAGCTGCCCATAGGGCCACGGGCTATCATTATAACCGTTGTAACAAACCGTTAAACAAAACTTAACCGTGCAATGTAACCAGGGCTTACCATGCCACGGTGGTCGGGTCAACTCCCGCGCATTTTTGAAAGGCCCGTTACAATAAGGTCACGGTCACATAACAAAGAATATGGCCAGGGGTCGGGGATAAGCCCCAGCCCGACCCCCCTTTCCGTTCAAACATACACAAATTTAAATATTGCATAACCCGATTATAGAACAAGCACTAACACATAGCGCAGAGGTCACGGGACTTGGTCCAAATCGTTGTCAACGGAAGAGGTCGCCGGTTCGATCCCCCGCCCTAAAACAAAATTTTTGATACAGCCAATATTGGCAAAAACAGGGGTGCCACGTGGCAGCCCGTGATTGGGCCACGTGGCACCATACCATTCGCCCAAAGCATGCCACGTGTCAATCGTTAATTGGCCCACATCACTGCCACACGTCGCTGCCACGTCACCTGACACGTAATCCTGCCATGTCATCTGTCGTACGATGCTGACGTCATCCCATGCCACGTGTCACCCTTCCAGTGGTGACACGTGTCACCTCGGGATTGGTCCAACCGTACACCCAAAACGCCAAATCTGCCTGACACGTGTCACGCTCTGAGGCTGCCACGTGTCCTGTACGGAAGCCGCCATGTGTCACTGTACGGAAGCTGCAACATCACTGTCCGGAATCGCCACGTGTCACCGTACGGACTGTACGGACAGGTACAGTCATCATCCCAAAATTTTGCCTGTTTGACTCGGCGGACAGAATGCGATATCTTCTTCATACGGACTCTGTTTGACATAAAAATTATACCACCGAAATCAGGAAGACGAGACGGACGTAATGGTGTTGGTTTCGTCGGATTCCGAGCACTTTCATTTTTGAGCATTTTTCATGCCCTGACAGCCTTCTGAATCCGATTTCGGATCAAAAATATTTTTGTATTGTGTGCTTGTTATGTCATTTACTTTCTTGATTAAATGTTTCTTCCTCTCTTCTGCTAGGTTTAGCTTGGAAGTGTTTCTTATTTCATAACAAAAAAGAATGAATGAAAGGATATAAGCTATGTGATCCTACATCAAGGAAAATAGTGTACAGTTGAGATGTGGTCTTAAGAGAAATTGGAAGGAAGTCTGAGTATGAAGTGATGGTTCAAATAGAGAATAATTTAGAGAAGGTGTGGTTTGAACTGAGGAATGAAGAAGATGATTCAGATGAGTCAACTAAATCATATGAAGAGGTGAAACAACCGACCCCAGTTGAAAGGAGGTCTGAACGGTAAAAAAACTAGTTGAAAGGTACAGTCCGCCCGACTTTCGTTCTGCATTTGTGTTAATTGCCACTAATGAGGAACCCAATTCGTTCAAGGAGCCAGTCGACGCAATAGAGGGTAGACTATGGAAGGACACCATGGTCAAAGAAATGGAATCCTTGCACAAGAATGAAACCTGGGAATTAGTCTAATTACCTAGTGGGAACAATATCATTGGTAGCTAGTGGGTATTCAACAATAATATGAACAGGACAGTTCAAGTCGAGAAATTCAAAGCTCGACTAGTAGCGAAAGGATATTCCCAAGTTGAAGGAGTCAAATTTGGTGATATTTTTCCCATGTTTCAAAATTAACTTCCATTAGAGTACTAATGTCTCTGGTTGCAACATTTGATCTGGAAATAAACCAGATGGATGTAATGACAGTGTTCCTACACGGGGACCTGGAAGAAGAAATCTACATGAAATAGCCTGAAGGATTTGTAGTAAGGGGCAAGAAATATTTGGTCTGAAAATTGAAAAAATCCCTCTATGGTCTAAAGAGATCACCAAGGATGTGGCACCAAATGTTCGATACATACATCCATATTTTAGGATTTGTGAGAAGCAAAGTTGATCATTGTGTATATTCCAAAGAAGAAGGTGGGTGTTTCATATATGTAGCATTGTATGTCGACTACATGCTGTTGATTGGAAATATCATGAACGCAATAAAGGAGGTGAAGAAACAGTTATCCTCCAAGTTTGACATCAAGGATCTCAATGCAATGAACTTATTTCTAGGAATGGAGATCAAAAGAGATCGAGCGGATAGGAAGCTCTGGTTGAACCAGAAGAAGTGTATTGAAATGGTTTTGAAATGTTTCAACATGCAAGATTGCAAACCTATAAATGTGTCAATTCCTATGGGAGTAAAGCTAATTGTTGAACAGTGTCCAAAGCCACATGAAGAGATAGAGGACATGGCATGTGTTCCCTATGAAAATGTTTTTGGTAGTCTAATATATGTGATGGTCTGCACTCGACCAAAAATTTCCCATGTAGTGGGAGTGTTGAGAAAATACATGTCGACACCTAGAAAGGAGCATTGGACAGTTGTCAAGAGAGTATTCAGGTATTTGTGTGGCACAAAATACTATGTTATATGCTACCAAGGAAAACTTGTAAGTGAAAGTGAAGTAAATGTACATGGATTTTTTGACGTCGAATGGGATGGAAATCTGGATCCATGAAGGTTGACCAGTGGATATGTGTTCAAGATATTCAGTGGAGAAATTAGTTGGATGAGTAAGCAACATGTGGCAGTAGCCTTGTCAACAACAGAAGTGGAATACATGGAAACCACACATGGAAGAAAAGAAGAAGTATGGCTTCAATGGCTGTGTTCAGGAATCGGGTTTGAGCAGAGAGCTATGAAGATAAGTTGTGACAGTCAAAGAAAATTGTTTTTGGAAAAGAACCTAGTTTATCATTCCAAAACTAAGCATGTTGATTTAAAATATCATTTCGTGAGAGATGTGGTGGAAAGAAACAAGGTGTTGTTGAAGAAATTAGACACATTTAAAAACATAGTAGGCTCTGTGACCAAGTCTATGAGTGATGATAATTTCTCTTGGTGCAGAGAGGCAGTGGGCATTGTTGCCATGGGTCTGTGAACAAGAGTTTAGAAATCTCTTGGCTTCAGCAAAGAAGACAAGAAGTGGGAGAATGTTGGGTTGTTATATTATGTGCATTGAAATTCGAATGTTGAGGTGGATCGACCGGTAAAAGTCAAAATAGAAGTAATCGATAGCGAATTGAAGAGATCAACCAACAGGCGGTCATGTGAAAATTGACTAAATACTGAATGAAGGTCAATTGGTAGTCGATTGGTAATCCGAATTGGTATTCCATTGTAATAGAATCTTGAGATTTGTGGGATTTGTATCCAATTATGTGTGTGGATCTATAACCATTTTTGGGTGCCTTTCTTTAGGGTTTTTCCTACTATAAATCCTATAAATAAGGAGATTTGTAATCGTAGAATAGATAATCTTTAGAGAAATCATTTTAGAGGTTGTTGGTCATGTAGATGTAATCCGAATTGGCTAAAGGTTTGTTCTTATGTAAAGAAAGAAGGTATGATGTTGATTGTGTCTTAGGTGTAGACCAAGTTTAGGCATGTAAGTTTAGAAAAAAAAAGAGCAAGACACTCAAGGAATGTTGGTTTTCCCGTTTGGGTTTCTTGGGTAAAATATTTGTGTACTGAATGTTTTCTTTGTCATCTCTTTTATAGCCTAAATCTTTCTTCCTCTCTTATATTAGGTTTAGCATGGAAGTGTTCTATTTCCTCACAATCTTGACCGGTTTTATTAGCTTTGTTTCTAGAACTTCTTTACCAAAATCTTTGATTGCTTCAATAGATTTCATATTGAGACTCTTTCTAGTTTCAACATCTTCTATCATCAATTGAGTCGGTATTGTTTCTTCCATATCTTCCATGGTGTCCATTCCAAATTTTTCTAGTAGGCTATATGATGTCCTCCATAGTCTTTTGTAGGCTCTACATACTGCTTCCTATGTGCTTTTAATATCATTTATGATAGACTTTCCAATATTAAGGAGTACACGGTCTTTGATATTATGTCTATCTATGTAGATTGGTAGGGTATTGGGTGGTTTACTATATGCATATTGTCAATCTATGATATTGTCAAAGGAAGTTCAAGCCTTCTAATACTTTTCCTTTACATTGTCCATATGTATACCTAGATTAAGGTGATCTTCCTTGTTCCTTCGGATTTCATTTAACAGATAGAAGAACTTTTTTTGCACATCTTTGATTTCTTCATTGACATTATTTGATTCTTCTCTGACTGTCTCCGGGACAACAGTTACCTTTAGGTTTTCCTCTACAGCCTTCTTCAAGGGTTCATTGTCTTGCTGCAATTTTTGAATCTAGTCTTTTATTTTCTCATTATATACACTTATCTCCAAGCGTTCATCTTGTAATCTTTTCAATTCTTATGCATGTGTGGTTTTGAGTTATTCTAGTTCCTATGAATGTTTGAGCGTGAGATATTCCATTTCTTTTTAATGTGAATTCTTATTTGTGATAGCTTTCTTCTCACATTCAGCACTTAACTTGTTCCCCTGAAGTTGCAATTCCTTTTTTACTTCTTCTTTGTGTATTTTCTCTATTGTTCGACTTCCTCCTTGAATTCATTGGCCACGATTTCCCTAATGGTGTTCATGAAAACTTCAAGTTCATCTACATTGGATCTTGATATGGCAAGTGCTTCTCCAATCGTGTACACTGACATTGCATTTTCACCAACAAAAGCATTGATGGATGATGTTGCTTGTATTTCATTTTCCTTCGGGTCTTTTCCTACTTTCCACTTAATATTTCTTTCAGTGGATTCGTGGTTGAGTGTTGTTTCTCCTCTTTTTCTCTTAGTTTTCCTTTTTTCAATGGATCTAGTATTATGACTGTAACAATAGTCTCCTACAGCTACTTCATTCTCATCTAGTCCTATCTCATGGGATGTGTAGGAGAGATTTCCATGGACGGTTGTAAGGCAGGTGCATTCTTCAATCGGGATTGTGACTATGTTGGTATTGGGCTTTGTCACTATAGCTTTGTTCAATTTCTCTGTGTTCTCATGTGATTTAGTTGCATTCATTTTTTCCTCTTCATCTTTCTTCCTTATCTCCTTGGCTTGAGTATCTAATCTTGCACGTTCTTCATATGCTTTTATTTTCCTTTCAAGATCTACATCTACTTTAGCTTTGACCTCTGTTTTTGTGTTATTTGTCTTCTCTTCAGTATCCTTCTCTGAGAATTGGTATTTATCTTTGTTTTTGTTCATTTCAACCTGTTTCTTTCCCATCTTTGATATTTTTCTCTGATGATATTTCTCTTCCGCTTCGTCAGCCTTTCTTGATCTATCCTCATCTTTTTGAGTCTTCTCTATTTCTTTGGCTTGCCGCTTCTCCTTATATTGTTGGAGTAATGCCTTAAATTGTTCCTTTACCATAACCCTTTCTTCTTCCTCCTCCTTTTGGATTTTCTCTTTGGTTAGTTCACTGGGTAGCATGTCTAATACTTCCTCAAAAAATATAGCTCCCCTGAAGAGATCCTTTGCAAAGTTGGCTTCGTGAACAACATGTTGGACAAGCTTGAATACCTTTATATGGTTGTATACTACATTCTAAGGATCATGTCCTTTTGTGCTTTCTGTGCACAAACATATTTCTCTTAAATCTTCAGCTCCCTTTTCAGCATGTGGTTTATTTGATAGAGTGTACTTGACTATGTGCAGTGGGAAGATCGAAAAATATTTCTTGTTCTTCTCCGATAAGTAGGCAATGACTCCTTTTTCAATTATTTGATATGATATTTCTCTTTCTAATAGCTTTTTGGGCACATACTTGGACAATAGATGTGGTGCCCTGGTGGCTCTGTATATCCTGAAATAGGTATAATACATCCTTATATACCAATATCATATCTCGTTTAAGGTTGTGATATCCCCTTGGTATATTTTGTGTGGATAGAATCCAAAAGTATCTTTGTACAAAGGGGCCAGGAAGTAATCACAAATATTGTATAAATTCTCTTTATAGTTTAAATCCCACAATTGTGAACAATACAGATGGATTGAAATTTGGCTTGGCTTCCAAATCTAATTAAAAGTGGTAAATTGATGGGTAACACAAATAGCATCAATAAGGTACACATCCATATAGAAGCCATGATTTTCCATACCTTGTGTTTCCTTAGCTCGATTGATCATGTTGAAGGACAAAATGTTGGCCCAGTTGAAAACTTGTCTAGTTTTGATCATTGTAAGCCATTGGAAACCACTCCATTTTGAAATGTTTGTTGGTTTCCTCGTTATACAATCTACAAATAATTGTATTTAGCAACATGTATGGTGTTTCCAAATAAAACGTTGGGATAAACCTTTATCCTTCCTTAACTAGTCTTTCCTCCCCAACGAACCAATCTTCCATTAGATGTTCGAAGTCTTTATGCTCCACCTCAAACTTGTCCAAAAATGATTCATCCAATGATATTGTGGGTTATGGGGTTTTGTATCTGATTCTGATATCTTCTGCCTTCCAAGATGCAATCGTAAATTTCGATGTGTTAACTATGGTGGTTGTCTCTTTCTATAGGTGGGTGAAACACCACCGTTCAGCATCATTATAAGTGAAAATCATGGGGTGAGTAGCCATGGTGTGAATATCACTTCTTCCGATGTTTATGTACTTGTCAATGTCTTCATCGTCTAATGGGTACTCCTCGTTCTAGAACATGTGATATATCTCATGGTACCTTTCATAATGTTCCCTTCCATCACAACAACTCGTGTCTTTCGATGTCTTTCAGTGAAAGGGGTCCACTGAAGTTATATTGTATTACATCGCCTAATTGATATGTTGATGATGACATTTTCTTAACATCGTCGTTGGAAGAATGTAACAATGGAGCGCCTATGGAAATTTGTCTTTGTTGTCGGCCCGTGAATACATATTTCCATAGACACTCTATCATTACATTCTCTCGGCGACGATGTTAAGTAAATGTCGTCATCGGAAAATCGATTGGGCAATGTAATACAATAAAAATTTGGAGACAAAGGCCCGACAATTCTTAAGCAAGGGTCATGTGAGTATAAGATTTGAATGCATTGCAGCAGAGGGGTCCTATAAAAAGGCTTGAGGTTATTTCGGAGGTGAAAAGGAGGCCAACAACCTATGAATATTGAATTCTTAAGCATTAGTGAATTTAGTCATAGATCAACTTCAGAAATTATGTACAAACAATAGTATTATTAATGAATAGGTAGTTGGGTTAATAGTGATTAGTACCTTGCTAAAATTTTGGTTGGAGAATACCCACTAAACTCGAGAGTTTTAGTGGGTTGTTGTGGATGTCACAACACTTGGTTTATTGGAACTTTTGAAATATTTTAGATAATTAGACCAGTTGCATATCATCTTTCACTACCACCCCACTTTCATAAAACCAGTAATTTATTTCATGTTTTAGTATTATGGAATTTGTGGTCGATGATTCTCATATTCTAAACTAGGATGACTTGCAAGTATTGAAAAAGGGATCCTATACGTGTTGATATTATGGTAGTTGCGGGAGGTATTAACCTCCACATGTAACCTTTGACAAGACTAGAATATTCCAGGAAGTCGGAGAAACCCTAAAACATTGGATAATAACCCTAGGAGACAAGTTTGCTCAAGAGAATATTTAATATTGAGTTATTATCCTCCAGAAAGAGAAGTTGACCCAGTCAAGTGATATAGAGCAGTATAAATAGAGGGTGCTAGAGCTCATTTATCATACTCACTCTCACAAGTGCATAAGACCAGTGGTGCGCAAGTTTGGAGAGGAACTGCAGCTACTGCAACTGGCATTTCATCTTTTTTTTTGGACTTTCTCTTGGTTATGGTTTAGACTTTCTTCTTGGTCTTTAGTTATTCTTTCTTGGTGCGCTAGCCTTGGAGAAAGGTGCACTACCTTGGTTGGTTATTGGATTGCTTCCAGAATTATTATGTCTGTCAAGGTTAAGGTGCTCAGGGGTGGCATTTGTGCCTATGATTGGGTGACAATATTGCTATATTGTCTATGGTGAAATGAGCACACCTTTTTTTCTAACAGGTTGTGGGCCCACACTATCTTCAGATAGTCTAACTGTTGGAAGATAGATTGGGATGATTTTCTCAGTTGCAGTTGTAGATGCAGTCAAAGTTTTGTTATAGCATTGAAACCCTAAACCTCTTGTTCATGCACCTTAAGTGAAGAGCTTGACCTAATTCCTAGATAGCCTAATTCTCCCTAGCCTAGCACACCTCCTGGTACTCTGAGCAATCCAAGGCATCGAGTTTGAGTTTTTGGTCAAATTCAAAGGTTGACCAAGTCAAAGCAGTCATGAATTACTCTATGAAGTCAGAAAACAAGTTAGAAGGGGATTCTAACTTTAGAGCGTGGAAGATAAGGATTGACCTCATCCTTTCCAAGAATAAAGTGTTGGATATCGTCAAAGGCAAGATCGTGGAACCATAGTTTGAAGCAGGAAAAGAGAAGGAACCTCAGAGAATTGCAATTATGGGGAAGTTCAAGGACAATGACATCAACTCTATGAGTATCATATTGGACTCTGTAAAATACTACTTGATACCCTACATCTCTCATTTTGACTCATCTAAGCAGATGTATGATGCCCTAACTAACCTCTTCTCAGTCAGAAATATTGGACAAGTGATGAGTCTGATGAATGAAGTATGTGACATGAAAATGAATGATGATGACAACATAACATCATACTTTGTAAAAATATCTCAACTAAGAGATCAACTACAAGCTATTGAGGAAATCATTTCAGAAAAGGAACTAGTAAATATCATAATCAATGGTCTTCCCAAGACATGGGATGCATTTTCCACAAGCATGAACACAAGAATAGAGTATCCCACATTTGAATAACTTTTGACTTGTTGTGCACAAGAATAATCAAGGATTAGTGCAAAAGAGAAATCCCAAAAGAAAGACGATGATCAAGCATACACAACAAAGTTCAAGAAATTTAGGAATAAGACGAAGTTTGGTTCAAGGAAGAAACCAAATCAAGAAAAGGATATGTCAAAAATACAATGCTTTAACTATCTAAAATATGTTCATTACAGGAACCACTATCCTGAGTTAAAGAAAAGGAAGGAAACACATGAAGAAACAGTTGCCAAAGAAAAGGAACGCTCAAATAAAGTTACGCAGGATGAAGTAGACTTCTTATTCTAGTCAAGGTAACAATATTCTTCTATAACATAGTTCTTGTACATACCATGTTTACATAGTTCTTGTAAATATCATGTGTATCTATTTCTTAGAAGGTAACATGGTCAGTGAAACAATACCTATGGAAGAATAACAAGATAAGGATTGTTATTTGTTAATGTTTATGCCATTATTATAGTTCTTTGCATTTCATTAGATAAGAGCATAATAAGAACAAGATCACTGAGAAATACACATCCACAAGAAACACAACATTTATCCTGGGAAACCCTCTAGGGGAAGAAAACCCAGCAAAAACTTCATTATCATAAATAGCTTATAAAATGTTCAAGAGATAACTCAAACCAATACAGAAAAGTCCTCCTCAAGTGATGCGCCACCCTTCTTCTCCTCTCTCCAACTTGTAATTGCAGCTTGCCTCATAAGAGAATGAGAAAGTTAAGTGTGTGTAAGAAATGAGGTGCTAGCCTCTTATTTATATCAAATTGGCACGTGTGAAGAGTCACCATCTGGCAGGGCCGACCTCTCACTCTGGGTGGGTAAACCCACCTTTAATTAATTATGGCCCTTTCATTATAACTGTTGGGGCCGACTTTTTATTCTGCACTTTGTAATTGTCCGATGACCAATCCGCAAAAGGGGATTTGGTCCTTATACAATTACCGACATGATTAATCCTCAATGGGGATTAATCTAATAACAATAATAATAATAATGACATGATTAATCCAC
>ML787354.1:46988-73430 GCA_009831015.1 Picea engelmannii | reverse complement strand
GCAACTTAGGGTTTTATGAGGAAACCCTAATTTTTCAAACTTCAAATTTTGAAATTATGATCCAGGGGATAGATGCACTGGGCTAAGGCGAGTTAGCTGGTGCAGTCAGAATTTTGAAAATCCAACTTTTACCCCTTCAAATCTGATCTGTGGATTTTTGGATTGGTGCTTCTGGTTTTCTGGTACTTCTGACACTCTGGTACTTCTGGTACTTCTGGTACTCCAGTTTTCTGGTTTTCTGGTACTTTGTGAAACTAGGGTTTCACTTTCTGGGAGATCTAGCCACTGAAAAAGTGCGCTCTAAGTGCCAAATTGATCCTTGGGGGAGGGTGCAGCTTTCTAGGGTGTTAGGGAGCTGAAAATACTCACTTTTTCAAAACCCTAATTTTGGGGTACGGTAACAGTGACCTTTTTCCTCTTGCAGATTGTTCTTTCTTCAGGTTGGCTCTGATACCATGTTAATGTTTATGCCATTATTATAGTTCTTTGCATTTCATTAGATAAGAGCATAATAAGAATAAGATCACTGAGAAATACACATCCACAAGAGACACAACATTTATCCTGGGAAACCCTCTAGGGGAAGAAAACCCAGCAAAAACTTCCTTATCATGAATAGCGTATACAATGTTCAAGAGATAACTCAAACCAATACAGAAAAGTCCTCCTCAAGTGATGTGCCACCCTTCTTCTCCTCTCTCCAACTTGTAATTGCAGCTTGCCTCATAAGAGAATGAGCAAGTGAAGTGTGTGTAAGAAGTGAGGCTAGCCTCTTATTTATATCAATTTGGCACGTGTGAAGAGTCACCATCTGGCAGGGCCGACCTCTCACTTTGGGTGGGTAAACCCACCTTTAATTAATTCTATCCCTTTCATTATAACTATTGGGGCTGACTTCTTATTCTGCACTTTGTAATGGTCCGATGACCAATCCGCAAAAGGGGATTTGGTCCTTATACAATTACCGACATGATTAATCCTCAATGGGGATTAATATAATAAAAATAATAATAATAATGACATGATTAATCCACAATGGGGATTTAATCCAATAACAAAATAATAATAATTCTCTTCGTAGTTACATTATTTCAACATTATTATGATGACTACAAGTCAAGTAATGTACATGAAAAAGATGAAGTACCTTGACAATATTTGGTGACAAATTCCTGAGAAATATATTACATAAGTAACAACTGTGAGATAGGCCAAAATCATAATCAAACTTGAAGAGACCCAGAAGGAGTCAGACTAGAAAGAAGTCAGTAATCAAGAGGAAACTAGAATAAGACTTGTGACACTTTGCAGAAAGAAACAAGGATCCAGACAAAAGCATGGACTCTCTTAGATGGAGGGATTTGATTGCAGAATTCCAAAAGAAGAGCATGCATTCGTGCATGAAGCCAGGATTAGGAGGGAGTTAATCCTAAATGATATGATCCATTGAATAATTCTTGAATATTATAAAGTATTTTCCCATGTTCCCCATTGAAAGTAGCAGCCATGATAAGCAGCACGTGTTCAGTTTGACTCTAGAAGAAGTCTTCTTCAAAAAGAAGCCTTAAGTATCCTTGGTTGTACATATACATCTATGTTCCTATGATGAAAGGAATAAGTTGGAATATTTAGGAAGGAAGGGCATGGAATCTATAGAAGACTCCATGGACACCAAAGTTAAGGAGGAACATGAGGAAGAACATGAAGATTCCAAGAAAGAAAGAAAATCCAAAACAACCAGTTATTATACCAAGATTCATAAGACTACCAGCATGGTCTGGATTCACTAGAAGCAGTCAAGCAAAAGGAATGGAAGTTGTGATGAAGAACAGTGTATGTAAGAAATTGTGAAAAAGACTTATGAATGGAAGCATTGCAAGATTCAGAACTAGAGGTTATTCCACAAGGAGGGAGAAGACTATGATGACAGCTTGTTCCAGTAAACCAAATACACCTCTATATGATCTATTGTATCTCTTGCAGTATCCATGGATTGAAGTTAACATCAGTTGGATGTAAAATATTGTTCTTCCCAATAGATAAATTGAGGATGAAGCTTATGTAGAGAAATCTCAAGGTTTTGAGGTATACCATAAAGAGACCCACGTATGCATATGGAAGAAGACCTTGTATGGATTCAAATAAATTGATGCAGAGCATCTCATGTATAGCAGAAGCATGGTGAAAAATTCCTATGACAGATAAAGTGTATCAAAATGGTTCCTCAGTAGTTCGGCATGATAGATTGAAAATCCATGGAAAACTCCCATGATGACAGATATGAAGAAATTGAGAGACTTTAATCCAGTAGACCCATCTATATATTGACAATTGAATGGCTCGTTAATGTATTTGGAGAATACTTAGATGGATATTTCCTTTGCTGTGAAAATAGTTCCAGGTGGAACCTAGCCATGAGAATTGAAAATTTTCAAAGCATGCCTTGAAATGTTTTCGTGGGAAGTTTGAGTTATGATATACAGTTGTATGGATTTATCAATTCAGATTGAGCAGGGAGTGTAGACGACATAAGAAGTACTACTTGGATATGTTTCAGTTTGAGCTTTTCCACAATGTCATGGGCTAGCAAGAAACAGAAGTTTGATGCAATCAGCACTGCAGAAGCAGAGTATATTGTGGCTTGTGATGATTGTATGGGAGTAGTGTGGCTCTGTAAGTTGGTTTCTGGACTGTCTAATCAGGTGTTGGATTCAACCGTGATATATTGTGATGATCAGTGTTGTGTGAAGATTTCAAAGAAATCGATGTTCCATGACAGGTCGAAGCACATTGAAGATCGAGTATTATTTTCTCCATGATAGAGTCCAGAGGGGATAACTGGTTCTCCAATATATCTCCACAGATGAGCAGATAGCAGATATTTTGGTTAAGCCTCTATCTAAGATCAAAATTTTGTGTACTTAAGGGACAAGTTGGGGCTCGTTGAGATGAATTCCTTATTGAAAAAGGAAGTGATTACTCCCAGGTTGGGAGAGAGCACGTATATGTTATTGATTTATGGATATTCATTTTCCAGTTCGGAAAATGGTCTAGGTTGGTAAGTTTCCTTTACAATCTGAAAAGTGGTTCGATATTTCTGACGGACAGTCATTTTCCAGTTCAGAAAATGGTCCAAATCGGACAGTCGTTTTCGTAATGAAAATGGTATGATAGATTGTTGATGTACCATAGACTGTGATTCCCCTTGTGGCCAGTGTGGGGGAATAGTCTAGGACAATCATTCTTCTTGGCAGTCACTCTGAGTAGTGGTCAAGTAGAATGGTATGCCTCACCGGACAGTCATTCTTTTGAAGTTCACAGTTGTGAGCAATTTCGAAGAATGGTCCATTTTGGAGGTTGGTGCAGGACATTCATTTCCATAGAAAATGGTTCAGATAGTCATTCCCTGGGGTGGACTCATTCTCTCCAGGTTGCATTGTGATTAGTACTGGAGTAATGGCCCATTTAGGTGAATGCTCCAGGTTCAGCAATCAGGGATAGGAATTCCCTAGGGAAGACTCATTCTCTCCAAGTTGCACTATGATTAGTGCCAGAGGAATGGCCCAGTTAGATGAATGGTTCAGGCTCATAAATCGGGGATATTTATTCTTATATGCTTGGGAAGAATAGTCCAGATAGGCCATGTTTGATTTTTTACTTTATGAGGGCAGATGCTCTTCCATAACTCATAGATGTGAGTGGAAGAATGGCCCAGATGACTCAGTTTCTATCATGATATTGTTATGCAGGTTTATATCAGATGATATGATTGTTGTAGACATTGTATGTCTATGTACAGTAGTTGTATGCTATTGTGATTGATTTGATCCACTGGTAGTGATTGTATGTCACTGGTTAGTAGCAATGTGTTATTGAGAGTGGTTGTGTACCACTGGATAGTAGTTATATAATACTATGAATAGACACAGTTGTGTTCTATTGGATGGAATTTTTTGATTGCCATGGAGACTATCTATTTGGATAGTGATGATGGTGCTCATGATTTGATCATGAGATAGCCTGTGTGGATTTGATGATGCTACCGGTTGAATGGTCTATTTGTGCTCAAGACCATTTCCTTTAATACCTCCCTAGCTAGGAGGGAATGTTGATATTATGGTAGTTGTGGGAGGTATTAACCTCCATGTGTAACCTTTAACAAGACTAGTGTTAAACCCTAAATAGTGGCAAATTACCCCTTAATTGGGGCACATTAAATTAGTAGTGTTATTTTATTTATTTCGGCTTGGGTCCATTAGTTGTAATTGTACCTCCTAGTCTCCTATATATACCAAGGAGACCTTTTCATTTGGAATCATCTTGTATTTGGAAATTTTTGTGGTGTATAAGGAGGTTTCTCCCTCGAAGAGGCTTATTATCTGAAATTCTCTCTTTTTCAAGGCATTGAGTACTTATTCTGAGGTTTTTTTATGCTATTTTGATATTTTGTTCTTAACATTTGGTATCAGAGCTCAAGGTATTAGGGTTTCACTGCTACATATGAGACACCTTGGAATTTTCGTTATAACTATTTTTATACGATGTTTCAAAAGGAACCCCTTTGATGATATTTACTAGACGGATCAAGGTACGTGGGTTTTAAATTTCATCTCCTAAGGCCTTATACTTTCATAGATATAGTCTGTGTAAGATAGGGTTATGGAATCATCCTGAATTTAGTCATCGAGGAATTTTCACTATAAAATTGTTTTTGTAATTTTTTAGACCCTGAAACCTTTAGGATATTCACATAAATTATCAAGGTAGTTGTGATAGAAATTTCAGCTTTTGGGTCATCCTAATTTGTAGATGCACCTTGTGCAAGATAGGGTATCTGATTAGTCATATTAACTAGTCTCAAACAGGTATTCCAAGTAAAACAGTGATATCTTCTTCAATGAGTATCCAAATTAAGTGAGACCAGTTGCATTGGACAGTGAACAGTCTGTAGTATTTTTGGTACAAGTTTTAGAATCAAATATCAGATATTGTGATATTGTGATATTGGCGCGCTTTACAAGTACTCTCTCCTGGAAGGGACAAAAATCAGCAAGGTGTGGGGAAGTTACCATAACTTCCACTTGACACAACCAAATTTGCTCATACTTATGGAATTGCAAAGAGGACATATCAGAGAAATAGAAAAAAAACAAATTCTGACCCAGAAGGGTCAAAATTTTGGAGATACAACAGAAGAAATATTGTCTAGCATAACCACCTAGAAATAAAGGTTTAAAAGTGATACTTGGCCAACATGCCACCAAAAAAGGGAACTTCTACACCAAATAAGCCTCCAGACATTCCTACTTGGACTCTTGATGAAGGTGAAGAAATGCGCAGGGACATAAATGAATTACAAAATAAGATAGTAACAAAGGATTAACTACAAGGGTTGATGGATTCAACTGAAGCTAAGTTGGAGGAAATAATGGATACTAACATGGATGGTTTAAAAGGGGAAATCATGGAAGGATTGAAAATTTTCCTAATAGATAGGACACCTGGAAGTGAAAATGTATCCCATGAAATTCATGATGAGGACACAAAGAAGATGAATCAAGACTAGATAAACTCCAACTTTGGGTTGAAGTCCAACCACTTTCCTAAGATCGATGTGAGGAAGTTTGATGGCAAGGACCCAATCACATGGATACTTCAAATGGAGCAATTCTTTGATATACATGATGTCCCACATACACAAAAGGTATGAATTGCTTCTTTATATTTAGAACCCAATCAATTTGTGTGGTATGGATGGATTTGTTCTCGCAAATCACTCGTCACTTGAACAATTTTCACGGAATAAATGATAGCACATTATGAGGATACAAGGAGAAATACCTTCTTTATCCAATTGATAAATCTCAAGCAAAAGGGTTCAGTTACGGTGCACATTGAGAACTTCCAAAGATTGAATATAAAGGTAACAGATATTCCATATGATCACTTGATTGATGTATTCATAGGAACTTTAAAGGATAACATTCAACATGAGGTTTGCCTCTGGGAACCCAAATCATTGAAGAATGCATTCAGGGTGGAAAGAAATGTTGAAAGTAAAAATATGGCTATGGATACTAGAAGGACCACTCCTAACATATATCAAGAGAATAATGTTCCTTCTTCTAAAACACCTCAACCTACAAGGTTGACACCTCAACAATTGGAGGAAAGAAAAGAAAAAGGTTTATGCTTTAATTGTGACAACGAGTACAGTAAGGGACATAAGTGTGGTGAGAATAAATTATTCTACATAGATTATGAAGAGGAAGAACAAGAAGTACAAGAAGAACAAGAACAAGAACCATCTCAAGATGAAAACATAGAATAGATTTCTTCTGGAGAGTTGACTCCCATGATATCATGTAATGCATTGGCTAGAATTAGCACTCTTCAAACCCTCAATATCGAAGGATATATCAAAAAGAAAAAGGTAATAGTCTTAATTGATTCTGGTAGTACTCATAATTTCATTCAATATAAATTAACCAAAGATCTCAATTGCTTTATATATCCAGCACCAAAGTTTCAAGTAATGATTGCATATGGAGGAACTATCAATTCCTCAGGAAAATGCAATAAGATCAATCTTACCATGGGGGAATATGTAGTAAATAGTCCAATGATTGTTATACCCATGGGTGGTGTTGATGTCGTACTAGGAGTCTAATGGTTACAGTCATTGGGAATAGTGGCTTTTAATTTTCAAGAAATTTTCATGAAATTTTTAGTGGAAGGAAAATAAATCGAGTTAAGGGGTTTCACAGGGAAATCCAATAAGTTGATAAGCTCTAATGGCATGACAAAATTATTGAAAAGGGGGCATCAAGGTGTTATTGTACAACTATGCTCACTAGATGTTCAAACATCTAATCCATCCATTCCCCTAGATCTCCAAGAGATCATTGATAGGCATTCCAAAGTATTTGAAAATATTCCCAAAGGTCTTCCACCCACTCAAAATCATGATCATGTTATTCACCTAATTCCTGGGAGTGTTACCTAACATCAATCCTTACAGATACTTGTATGCCTAGAAGAGTGAAACTGAGTGTATGGTTGAAGAAATGTTAGAGGTTGGAATTATTAGACCTAGCCAAAGTTCTTACTCTGCATCGGTGGTAATGGTACTCAAGAAAGAGGGCTCATGGCGTATGTGTCTAGATTATAGAGAGATCAATAAGATCACTATTAAATATAAGTTTCCCATTCCCGTCATTGATGAATTGTTATATGAAATACATGGAACAATTTATTTCACAAAGTTGGATCTTCGTTCAGGGTATCATCATATTAGAATGAAGGAAGCAGATATCCAAAAAATAGCATTCCAAACTCATGAAGGCCATTATGAATTTTTGGTCATGCCTTTTGGAATTACAAATGCACCTTCCACATTCCAAGGGTTGATGAATTCCATTTTCAAGACCTTCCTTCGAAAATTTGTCTTAGTATTGTTTTATGATATACTAATGTATAGCAAGTCTTGGGAGGATCATGTGTGGCATGTTGACAAGGTGCTACAACCACTAAAGGAGAAGCAACTATATGCCAAACCATCCAAATGTTTCTTTGGGGTGAAGGACGTAGAGTATTTGGGTCATATTGTATCTCATGAAGGTATCAAGGTAGACCCTAACAATATTAAGGCCACGATGGACTTGTCGATTCCCAAAACATTGAAGAATCTTACAGGATTTTTGGGTTTGGCAGGTTACTACCACAAGTTTGTTTGGAACTATGGAAGAATAGAAGCACCTTTAATGACATTAACTAAGAAGGATGCATTTTCATGGACTCTAGAGGAAACTCAAGCTTTTTAACAACTTAAAGAGGCGATGTGCAAATATCATGTCTTGACCACACCAGACTTCACAAAAACATTTATTGTGGAATACGATGCCTCGGGAAATGGAATTGGTGATGTTCTAATGGAAGAAGGAAGGCCCCTTGATTTTGAAATTCAGCCACTCAAGGGAAAGGAATTACACAAACCCATTTATGAAAAGGAAATGATGGAAATAATACATGCATTGAAGAAATGGAGCCCTTACCTAATAGGTAGGCACTTCAAGGTCAAAACAGATCATGATAGTCTAAATACTTCTTGTAACAAAGACTATCTTCAGAAGAACAACAAAAATGGGTGACCAAGATGTTGGGTTATGATTTTGAAATCATCTATAAAAAAGGGAAGAAAAACGTTGTGGTAGATGCACTCTCAAGAAAGGATGAAGATGTTGAGGCCTTTCTCTTTGTTATCTCTATCATCCAACCCGATTGGATAATAGAAGCGAGGGATGAATGGAAGAATGACGAAATCGTGTGGACTCTCATTCAAAGGTTGCAGTAAGATTACAGTCAATCAGATACATTTACATGGAAAAATGATTCACTATGGTATTATTGGAATTGCACACCTCTAAGATCGCTTATATTTATGTAAGAACTCCCAACTCAAACAAAAGGTACTATTGGAATTGCACACCTCTCTAGTAGGAGGGCACTTGGGATTTTTGAAAACCTACCATAGAGTCAAGAAGGAATTTTTTTGGGATGGCCTTAAAACTGATGTTCAAAGGTTTGTGGCAGAATGTTTGCTTTTTCAACAAAATAAGGTGGAAACAATTAAGACCCTAGGTCTTTTACAACCATTAGTCATCCCAAGTCAGCGTTGGGAGGAGGTTTCCATGGATTTCATCATAGGGTTACCAAAGTCTGAAGGAAAGAATGTCATCATGGTGATTGTTGATAGACTGGCCAAGTATAGACACTTTTGTGCACTCTCTCATCCTTTCAAATCCAATATAGTTGCCACCACATTCATGGAGATAGTTCAAAATCTACACGGAATCCCAAATATTATTGTAAGTGACAGAGATCCCATCTTCACTGGACATTTTTGGATAGAATTATTTTCGTGTTTGGGTACTCAATTGGATCATATCTTATATTATCATCCTCAATATGATGGACAAACCAAGATAGTCAACAAATTTTTGGAAGGCTACCTTCGTTTCTTTGTCTCTGATAAACAAACACAATGGTTCAAATGGTTACCCTTGGCAGAATGGTGGTATAACACTTCCTTTCATACTGCAACAAAAATGACACCATTTATGGCACTCTATGGATACCACCCACCTTCCATCACTTATTATCTAAAATAAAAACCTAAGGTTCAAGCAATGGAAGATCACATCGAGCATCAAAAACAAGTTCTCCAACTCTTAAAGGACAACCTGACCATGGCACAGAATCGCATGAAACAAAAAGCAGATTAGCATCGTAGTGAAAGAAGTTTTGAAGTAGGGGATTGGGTATTTTTAAGACTACAACTATATAAACAGATGTCCCTTAAGCAAGCTAAGAAGGATAATAAATTATCACCAAAGTACTATGGCCCTTATAAGGTGTTGCAAAATATTGGTACTATGGCATACAAATTGGAGTTGCCTGCATATTCGCGAGTACACCCAGATTTTCATGTCTCATGCTTAAAGAAGGTTATAGGTGACAAGATCCCAGTTCAAACTATATTTATAGAACTTGACGAGGAAGGAAAAATCATATTGGAGCCTGAATCTATCATTGACAGAATAATTCGCCAGCTGAGGAATATATACATTTCAGAGTATCTCATTAAGTGGAGGAAAATACATGCTGAAGATTCCACTTGGGAAGATGAGTATTTTATACAGAAGCATCCAGAATTACTCAATCGTTGCGGGAAACACTTGTCTGAAGGGAAGGGGCATGTTAAGACCTAAATAGTGGCACATTACCCCTTAATTGGGGCATATTACATTAGTAATTTTATTTTATTTATGTCGACTTGGGTCCATTAGTTGTAATTGTACCTCCTAGTCTCCTATATATACCAAGGAGACCTTTTCATTTGGAATCATATTGTATTTGGAAATTTATGTGGTGTATAATGAGGTTGCCCCCTCGATGAGGCTTATTATCTGAAATTCTCTCTTTTTCAAGGCGTTGAGTACTTATTCTGAGGTTTTTTTATGCTATTTTGATATTTGGTTCTTAACAACTAGAATATTTCGGGAAGCAAGAGAAACCCTAAAATGTTGGATAATAACCCTAGGAGATAAGTCGGCTCAAGAGAATATTTAATATTGAGTTATTAGCCTCCAGAAAGAGAATTTGACCCAATCAAGTGATATAGAGTAGTATAAATAGAGGGTGCTAGAGCTCATTTTTCATACTCACTCTCACAACTACATAAGACCAATGGTGCACAAGTTTGGAGAGGAATAGCAGTTGCAGTTGTTGTTGCTGCAACTGGCATTTCAGTTTTGGCTTGGACTTTCTCTTAGTTATGGTTTGGACTTTCTTCTTGGTCTTTGGTTATTATTTCTTGGTACGCTAGCCTTTGAGAAAGGTGTGCTACCTTGGTTGGCTATTTGATTGCTTCCAGAATTATTTTGTCTGTCAAGGTTAAGGTGCTCAGGGGTGACCTTTGTGCCTATGGTTGGGTGACAATATTGCTATATTGTTTATGGTGAAACAAGCACATCTATTTTCCTAACAATACAGTCAAACCATCATGCATCTTAAACAAATGAGATCATTAACTCAAGAATTGCTTAGCTGATTAGGTTAATGTTCATTATGATATGTACAATATAGCATTAATTACCTGAGAGGATGTAATAATTAAGCATTAGAACTTTCATTTACTTTTTTTTTATCTTAAACTTCAATTTTATGTTTCTTGAAAGATGGATGTATGCAATGCCCCATATTTTGGATTTTATTAGATAATACTCTTACATATGTTTTTATTATGGTTTGACCCAACTCCTAATTAATGAACTTGTTTGTATTTATGAGGAAGTAAAAACATGTCTATGTGTGTGGCCACTTTAAAATAATGTTATGCAATGTGATATTGAAACTTAGTTTATGGTTGTATAGTTATATGTTGGATTTTATTAGATAATACTCTTACATATGTTTTTATTATGGTTTGACTTAACTCCTAATTAATGAACTTGTTTGTATTTATGAGGAAGTAAAAACATGTCTATGTGTGTGGCCACTTTAAAATAATGTTATGAAATGTGATATTGAAACTTAGTTTATGGTTATATAGTTATATGTTGTTAATGTTAAAGTGATCTTACTCTAAATTTATGTGTATATGTTTTTAATAATGGTATAAATGTATATATTTCATATTTACATACATTATTTGTGTGTAGATATGTATATGATCCTGGTGGGATTCGTTTATGATGTTTATGCTTATACAAATTGAAGAACCCACAAATTGTGACTATGTATGAGTCAAGTGATGACAACATCATTCACTAGTTTTGATAGAAAGAAGGCTATTGAACTTTATCACATTATATGATGTATTTTTAGGTTACTCTACGAGTGTTTTGTGTGGGATACATGGGACTTGCCAAAAAAAATTATCAATTGGATATGAATCGATAATGGGGTGTATGGATGATGATGATGATGATGATGATGATGATGATGATGAAATTATCAATTGGATATGAATCGATAATGGGGTGTATGGATGATGATGATGATGATGATGATGATGATGATGATGATGATGGGTGAGTATTTATGTCATGGAAGAACCTAGGTCTTCCAAAGGGGTGAAGGAGACTTACCACTTTGTATCTTTTTAAACTTGGAATCATGAAAATAAGTGGGTGCCCAACCCCACCTTCTCCTAGATGTGTGATGGTGATTTACTAGACACCTATTGTTGGATGTGTGGTCATAGTTGACTCCCTCCCTTTAGATGGTGCTATTTCGCCAAAAGATGTGGGCCCTAATGGGAAAAGTTATGTTATTATGGAAGTAGTTGTCTAGATCAAGTATGATAGGGTACCCATTGTCACTTCATCATGAGGCATAATTGTTTTTCTATGTGAGAGAAAATGGGGTAAACATATATTATCATATTAAAATCAATGACTAAAATTAACTTGTATTTGTGTGTGTAAGTGTATAATAATAAATATAATAATAATATAATTTTAAGGTCACGGTCTAGCCAGACACAAAATTGATGTATGAGACCTCCTTGTTTATGAAACAAGGGACCTCCTCTGTAGAGAGATATGACAACTTAGTCTGTGGAGGTGTACATACCCTACCCCTATCTAGAATCAAACATATGACCTCCAAGGAGAAAACACATGTTCTTAATTGTTAGGTCGACTCAACGTTTAACTTGCATTGAAAAACGAATAATTATATAAACTGTAGGAATTTACATATTATATGTGTGTATCTACATATAACTACATTTTAAAAATGTATATAGATATATAAACTAGGTGTGTGGCATGTGGTTAGTTTATTGTGATTAAGTGAATTATGCAACATACATATATGTTATAAATGAATTGGGATTGAAATAGCATAAACTATTATCTTATTTTATATGTATGTTTATGTACATATGTGTGTGTATTATGTACTTAATAAAATAAGTAAATATTATTCATTAGGTTGTGGTTTAGTGGGAACTTGGAGTGGTTGTTATGACAATGATTCGTGTTTAAATCCCAATAGACATGTTCCTCCCCTACATAAAGTGATTGTTGTGACAATAATCCCTTGTGTGAGGTTTTTTTAATGTGGATATTAATTGTTAATGTAGCCTTTAGACAAAGTGATGGAGGATAAACATATTTCTACATTTACCACTCGTAAAAAGATGAGTTTAAAATGTGTATGTGTAACTTCCAAATTAAAATTATATCATTTAATCTTATATGTATGAAATGTATGATTCTATATATAGACACGCTATTATACTAGTGTTAATTATAAGTGACTAGAGGTTCTTGTGTTGATTTTTTTAGGTGATGTAAAAATATGTGAGAATAATATATGATTTAAAATGGAGTGTTCTTGATAGACAATGAGAACCTACATTATCTTGCTTTACTCACTTGCCTTATACAAACCTTGAACATGCACTTTATTGCATTTTCATTGTAGTCGAAACTTTGGTTATGTTATCATCTAATGGTCATACATTTTGGCTTGCTTGTGTTTTTATTATGGACATGATAGAATGTGAAAAATGGTTGTTAAAAAAGTTTGCCTTTACGGCTTTTACACCATTAGAAATAAACATTGTTTTCATTATGTTTAGTATGCATTTTGACATGACATTTTTAATTTTGATTTTTCACAAATTTTGAGTTTCAAAATAAAAGTAACCATGATTTTTTAATCATTTAATTAAGTTTGAGGGGATTAAAATTGTAATATCATTCATGTTTTTGTTTGGAGAATGATAGGTTCTTCTTCTATTGTGTTGTGGGTGACGAGAACATGATTTACGTCGGTTGGTGCCTCTTTACATGCATTGCATGGCATTTTCATCATTCCATTTCATCTACAATGTTAATATGAATTTTTCCTTACCCAATGAATAACCCTTCTTGTGTTTGTCAACACAATATTATTCTAATGAAATTTTTTCTTGGATGAATATTGCAGTTTTAACAATAAGATCAATATGCATGCTTGTCGATACAAAGCACACAATATTATTGTGTAGAAAATGCTTCCATATATATAAAGTTCAAATAAAGGAAATCCATATATAACAAAAATAGTTTACATAAATAAAGGAAATACTTAACATATATAACAAAACTCAGATAGACTTTTTGTAATATGTTAAGATGCTACATATAATCATCCATAAAGCAGGTAATAGATGAAACATCAAATTGGATATAATATTTTTTAAACTTTAAGTACTCACATTCACTTATTGTGAGTTACACTACTTAGAGTTTTGAAGATGCCAGAAAAAGGATCTCTTAAGAGTAATACAAATCAGTAAGGCACTCTTTTATAGGCAAATTTTTAAGAGGACATAAAATTTCACAGTGAATAGAACTTCACACATTGGATCTTAATGCTCATCATAATCAAAGGAAAGGTTCACGTCAACATGAAAATGAAACAATTACTTGTATAACTTTTCATAGATATAATCAATAAGTTTTCTTTATTATATTTTTTTGGCATGTAAACTTTTTAATGTCGTGAAAACATGTGTATATAATTGGCTAATAATCATTCAATGTTAAGCTTCAAATGTGACATAAAATTTATAATTCAAAATATAATAATTTATTATTTATTTTGATATTTTTGGGGTGGAAAAATTGGAGCCATGGACTTGTAGGGCCCATTTTAGGGGCAAGTCCTAGTTTAGTGATTTTTGGTCCTAAAAATTTTAGAGCTTGTTTGTGAAATTAAATGATCATTATTTGGGTCAAAACTTTGCAAACAAAGTTCTCATCCCTTTGACATTGTTCTACTCATTGAGAGATTTCCAACACAAAAATCATCTCAATTAGAATCCATATGAGGAAGTTATGCCTCATGCAAGTTGACCTATGATTTGACCACCAAAGTATCAAGTGGATGTGGAGCTAGTCACATGTGGACATTAAAGAATATTCTAGAGGATCCAAAACCCTAACCCTAAATGGCTATTGAGATAGTCAAAAATTGGGCCACTAGGAGAGGAGCGAGTTACATTCCTATTGTCTTGGTTCATTGTTGTACATTCCTATTGTCTTGGTTCATTGTTGTATAGTTGATCAGCGCACAAGAGTGGATATTGTGAGCATAATAGAGGAACTTGCAAGATAATATTCATTATGTGGATGGTGCTAGTGTTTCCCACATTACAGGATAATATTCATTGTGTGAATGGTATTGTGTTTATTTTTTTAGCTTTATTTATTACAATCTCACTTTTATTTTAATAATTTAAACTTATAATATTAAATTATAATAAAATTAAGCATTTCATAATAAAGAATAACCTTACAATAATTTGCATAAACTTAATTTATAAAATATATTGTGACTAACTATATAGTAAAATTTTATGGCAATTTACATAACTCACCTTTATCATTTATTAATTTTTATAATATTAAATTAAAATAAAAATCAAGAAGTAAAAAAGTGAAATGAAATACCAAATTGGACAATAATGAATATAGTTTAGAGATCCCTCACATGTGCACCTAGTAATAACTTAGAACCCCCTTAAAATGCAATGATTTAAAAGGGTTGTTTGATCCAAATACAATAAATTAAGTTATGTTTTGAAGAATATATAAATATATGGAAATTTTCATAGGTAAGAAAGATATATAAAATTATTTTAGTAAATAATGAAAGAGAAATGTAAAAAAAGAATTGTAATGTGTGAACCATTAACAATTTAAAAAGAGTTTGAATTTATTAAAATAAATAAAATGTCAATTTTTCAGCTCGGAATATTTTAGTATTAAAAAAAGAAAAGGATTTTTCTTCAATCAAATAATGTAGCATGTTACATTAATCTATCAGTTGAATCATGTTGACTATGAAAATCAGTTTCCTTATATTGACTTGGTACCATTGTAGGAAGGATCACTTTTTTATAAACTGCACTAAAAAGATTCAAAAAATTTTGTTTATAAATAGTTGAAAGAAATCATTTATACATCCAAAAATTTTATTTATATATGAAAAAAATATAAAAAAATAATTAATTAATTAAAATAAAATCTATAAAATCCTCAAACTTAATTTAAAAAATATATATAATTTAAAAATATTTAATTTAAAAAAATATAATTTAAAAATGTAAAAGATAAACATATTAACTCTAACCATGATTTCCTAACTCTTAAATAACCCTTCAACACAGCCTTCTCTCAAATACTTTGCAATTAGGATTGCCCTCTCGAATTCAACAAGACATCACAATTACTTCAACAATCATCATAAATGGAAGCATAGGGTAGATTAAGCCATTGCAAAAGTCTTAATCATCTTAAGAACCATTATGTCAACTACTACTAGCTTGTTACTATGTTGACTCATTATTTTCCCAGCTCGATATATATATATATATATATATATATATATATATATATATATATATATATTTATTTATTTATTTATTTATAACTTAGTTTTATATTGTTGCTCAATATTAACGTTTACACCTAAGTTTTTTTTATGTTATTTTATAGATTTGTTAAGTTTTTATAATTCTACAAAGTTATATTTACAAACTACAACATTACCATTGCCATTGAATGAAAATTCAAACATTACGTTAAATATGTGTGAGAATTTTAGGAAATAACAATTAAGAAACACAATTACCTATGAAATAATTATCATAATATTGATATTACTTAACAAAGCATATATAAAAAATATATTTTGATGTAGATTATGGTCAAATAGAGGGAAACATTTTCGCACACAATAAACTATCTTTATAAAAAAATCCAAATGCATATGGTTAGGCTAAATAGAAAAATTTGTAATCAATTGGGATGTTGAGTATAGTCATTAGCGGAGAAGGTTGAATTTTATACATTTTGAATTTTATACATTTTCTTGATTTAGGTTTCAATTCCATTTTGATGCTTCCATCCATGGTGTCATTAGAAAAGATTAGTTTTGACTTATGATAAATAACCAATCAAAATTGAAGGTATTGCAAAAGAACATAGGAGAATGGCCCCTTAACTAGTAGGAAGGGAGGGAAGTGTTCCAACCTATGCACAATTAGGGATTTGAATGTTTATAATATATTGTAAGAACCTCCTACTCTATGCCATTTGATTAATGGAATTGTTCGACATTCTCCTTTGTTCATTCTCATTTATTCTCATATCAAGATCCTCCATCTTCTCTTGCTCCTTGCTCCTTTATAAGTTTCTCTAGCTCCTTATTTTGTTCTTTTTATCACCTTGCAAGTTGTTTTTGCTCCTCATTTTCTTTCCTTTCCCTTTCTCGTTGAAGAATTTATTGTTTTCATTGTTCGTTTGGAATAAGGCTCTTGACTCTCTTCTCCTTTGCAATATCCTTTTTCTTTTGCTTCAATTCTAATCATTGTTTTTCTTTTGTTCTACGTCATCTAATAATATGATGTAATCTTCCAAAGTTAGCATGTGAGAAATAGACCTACAAGTAATCAAAGAAAATATTTTGATCCTCTTATAGATTCCTTTATCACACTCTCTTCTAGTAGCCTTAGACGTTGTGAAAATAACAATATTTTGATTCATATTCATCATGGCTTCCACTAACCACTCAAGGAGATTCGCATGGCTTGGTAATGTCATTTGATCAATGTTGTTTCACATTAATTGACCACATTCAGTCATGTTCATTTAAATTGTGTCAATCTTATTGGAATTTACATCAATTGTATGTGGTGCATGTGATGCAACACCTCCATATTCACCTAAATTATATTATCATCTTCTTCAGTAGCACTCATATGTTCATGATTTCCACCTAGTAGTTGACAATTTCCTTGAGTGAGACTCGACATTTTTACCATAACATTTGCCTCTTCCTCACAATGTATTACAAAATCTTGGCTACAATCCATGTCATTAGTAAGAGTGCCATAATTGAGTGCTACTTCCCTTTACTCTTATTATTATCTGAACACTATGATACATAATGATCGTGCTTATGCCAACTGAAACACTTGATTTTACTCAAGTCCTCCTATTATGGAAATCGAGCATATAAAGAAACCAAGATAACTCAAAAGAATTATTTGTAATGTGTATTAATGAGAAAGCTAAAGCTTTCTTATAAAGGATTACAAGCAAGTTGAGTCAATCCACTTTATGAAAGTGGAATAGATCGAGAAACAAACTAAAGTGAAAAGACATAAAAGCATAAAATAATCTAAAGTCAAGTTAACTTTATTAATTCCTAAGTCTAATATCTAATTGACCATTATAAGCTAATATTTACTTTAACACCCTCCCTTAATGGTCAATCTACTAACTAGACCACGCTTTATCCCATAATTTTACATATTTTTTTGGACCCAAGACTTGGTGAGAATGTCTACAATTTGGTCCTCTATGCGACAATATTGTAGCTTGATAGATCCATATTCTACAAGTTATCTGATGAAGTGGCAATGTACCTCAACATTTTAGCTACGCTCGTGGAAGACTCGATTCTTGGCAAGTTTGATCACCCCTTGATTATCACATAACAAGGGTGTTGGCTCTATTTGTTGCATCTTCGTATCTGAAAGCATCCTCTTGAGCCAAACTACCTCACAAGCTCCTTTCACTACTCCTTGATATTTTGTTTTTGTCAATGAAAGGGCTACTTTATGCTACTTCTTGTTGGTCCATGTGATTGCACCCGTGCCAAGGTTGAAAACATATCCATAAGTAAATTTTCTATCATTGAAAGAACCTGCCCAATCTGAATCTGTATACCCACACAACCGAGGGTCTTTGTATAGAATTCCAAAGTCAAGTGTTCCTTTCACATATCTCAACACTCTCTTAGCTACAGTCTAATGCTCTACCTTGGATGTTGTCATGAATCTAGAAATGAAGCTCATGACAAAAATCAAATCAAGTCTAGTGGTTGTAAGATATATCAAGCTACCCACTAGTTTCCTATATATTGACTCATTAACCGCCAAGTCAATATTGGCTGGAAGTTTCAACCATTTCTCCATAGGTGTAGATGAGATTTTGCAATCTGTCATTCTGAACCTGTCAAGAAAACTCCTGGTATATTTTTTTTGTGAGTCAAAATTGTTGCTACATGTTTTCCAGACTTCTACACCTAGACAATAGTGTAGGAGGCCTAAATCAGTCATGTCAAAAGTTTTTCTCATATTGGATTTGATTTTCTTTATAGCACTTTACTCACTACCTGTAATAATGATATCGTCTACATATATGACCAGAAGGATGATATCATTACCAACTCTTTTGACATACATATTGGAATCTGGAGGACTCTACTCGGACCCCTGTTCATCCAAGTATTTATCAATATTGATGTACCATGATGTGGTTGCTTGCTTCAGACCATATAGAGCCTTCTTCAGTCTGTAAACCAGATGCTCCTTCCCTGGAACCGAAAAACCATGTGGTTGATACATGTAGACCTCTTCCTGCAAATCGTCATTGAGGAAGGCATTATTCACGTCCATCTAATGGACCTTCTAGACAAACTATGTTGACATGGCTAGAACAAGTCAAATGGTGCTCATCTTTGTTGTAGGATCAAAGTTCTCCTCATAGTCAATTCCTTCTCATTAAGAAAACCCTTTTGTGTGTAACATCTACTTTGTACTTGACCTTGTACACCCATTTTCAACCAATGGGTTTCTTTCCTATTGGAAGATTTGTGATATCCCAAGTTTGATTTTTCATCAAACTCTCATGTTTGGTTGCCATGGCCTTTTCCCATTCAAGTCTCCATTTCGCCTCCTCAAACAATTGTGATTTATAGATTTCCTTAACATTGACCATCAGAGCAAAGTTAATCGTGTTTGGTTTCTATTTGCTATTTCCTCTTGAGGATCGAACCTTGATCACTTCACGTATATAAGCATCTCCAATGGTGTTGTGCCACTACTTGGGTCTCTTTTTGGGATTCTCGTCATATTCACTTGTATTTGTGTCATTTGAATGTTGATTCGAGTTATTTGCATCAAAAATTATCGACCTAAAACACTCTTCATCCTCGATATCTTCCCCCCCTTCAGGTGGAGTTGCCTAGAGTTTGACACTTGAATATTTATCCACCATTGGTTGCTCAGTGACCTTGAATCGGGGACAAACATGGAAAGGTCCAAGTTCCTCGTCAACAAAAACATCTCTACTAAAGCTCACCTTATTGGTGTCAATATCAACCAACATGTTGACTTTATGATTGTTATAAACACAAATATATAGAAATAGATATAAATAAATAATAATAATTAATACATCATAATGAAAAGACGTATCTTATCTAAAGGACATGTCTAAATTTAATGAAAGGGAACCCATGTGTGAGTATCGGGAGTGGTTCTGGATGGGGATAAATTTCCTTAGGGAAGAGTTGTGAAGGATGGAAGGCTTTCATTCTATATTATGGATGGGAATTATTTTCCTACTTTCTTCTTATGTGATATAAGGATCACAAGTATGAGGGAATGCTAGCTAAGGACATCCAATAGTTCAGTTCAAAGGTGTCGGGGCGAGGAATAACACAACGCCATGATTTTCTCCGAATTCAGTGAAAGGAGCGAACTATCCAGGGTGGATATAGTTGAAGACCCAACAATCTACAAGTAATGTTCGAGGCACGTGGAAGGATGGTATCTACTACTGCTTTCGTTGCTTCTTCTATAATAGAATATTAATTCTTTGTATATTTAATTCAGTAATAGCTAAGATTAGCTAACGTAAACTTCACTTCATGTTTTCAGACAGTTTTGGATCAGACCCACCCACGCCCATAAATAGGAAAATATCTATTGTGTAGGAGATAATGTTTCTGCTAATTTTTCTTTGATGATATAATATTAAATCCTCCTTTATGTAATTCAACAATAGCCACGCTAAAGCTAAATTCTCCATAATAGTCTCCATTGATTCCAAGATAGGTGTAAAGGGATAGATTTTCACTAATCTCCCCAGTAACCCTAAAATATTTAGGGTTAGGGTTAGGATACACCCATGGTAGAAGCACAACGAGGGTTTTACATATACAGTAAGCTTCATAGTAATAGATTGTGATTTTTGGACCACAAGCAACAAAATGGAGAAATACCTACGATGAAAATTGAAACATCATAGTGTTCATACATAATTTTATATATGTAATAATAACTTAACTGTATTGTAGAGATGTTAAATGTGGCCGATTTTAAACTTCATAAGATCGATTCTAAAGAATATATATATATTTTTATCGACTAAATGGTCATATAAATAAGATAACATATATCAATTTTAATTGTGACTAAACTGTAATTTTAAATTATTATTTTTGTTATTTTTAGGTTCAAATTTAAACAATAGAGATAGAGGATGCAAGAATATATTATGGTATTATGTGTAAATCTGTGTATTTATATGGAACTGGATATCTACCTGCCTTTGTGACTGGCTCCGCATCTGGATCAATTGAAATGGGTGATGTATTTCCTCCTGCTTTTGACTCCGCCTTCGCTTTTGGCTTTGAATCATCTGCCTCTGGATCCGGCCATGGAACCAAATGAAGGAATGCGTAGCGAGGTGATAGATCAACTTCAACAAGATCAACTGAGTCAATGATTGTAACAAATCAAATTGATTAATTTTTATTATAGTTTTTAATTTAAATTTAATTAATTATTAAAATATATTAAATGAGCATTTTATTATTTTATTATTAAAAGGTGGGTGAAGTAATTAATGGGGATTAGGTTGTTGAGAAATTAATGAGGGGAATTTGAGTGAGGAGAATAAGGAAGAAAGGTTGGACTTTGAGAGGGGTTTCATTTTTTAGATTGAAAATTTATACAAGAGGTGGAGGAGGAGGAGGAGGAAAATGAGGAGAAGAGAGCATTTTGGAAACTCTCACGAGGCACTCCTATTGCTGAAAACTTTGGGCTCAAGGGACAAGAAACCGCTGGAGCTGGGGAGTCAGAGAGGTTGTTCCTAGTTGGTTGGGAGGCTAATATTCAGTTGGGCAATTTGGGCAAGCTCAAGAACAAGAGAACCAATCACTAAATCAACTAATCTACAGGTAGAGATACTTATTATGTGCATTTTATGTTGTTGTAAAAAAAATCATGAAAAAAATATCTTGAACTAAATTGAATTTATTTTTGCAAAAAGATGAAAAGATTTTTTTTTAATTTTAAGGATTTGTATGAAAGGCCTTACACATGGTATCAAAGTCCAATTTCAAAACTATTACACATGGTATCAAAGCCCAATTTCAAAACTAAAACCTGGGCTTGACCATCCACGGCACTAGGATTTTGTCTTTGTGTCAAGATGATGGTATGTAACCTCTTCATCTGCAATCCATTTTGGATTGTTACAGAAGCACTGCAACTTCTGATGAATAGTAGTTTGGATACTCGCTCTCGGGCTTTGCGTGATCCCTGTCTAGCAAAATTTGGCGAATGGTAGGCACCGTTGTGTACCAAGTGGCATTGTAGGTTTTCATATCGTTCCAGAAGGATGAGGCCGAGAATCAACCGGAAGACGGAATGACGACGGTTCTACCTGCGACCATAGGCGAGAGCAATGTCGCTAGGAGACCATTGACATGAAATAGCGATAAGACAATAACAGTCAAGTCGGAGGGAGAAAGCTCATACACCTCTTTGATGTATTGCGTAGATGCCACCATATTTAGTTGCATCAACGAGAATTTCTTGGGTCGGCCAGTGGTCTCGGACGTATGAAAAAATAGCACTTTATCGTCTTCCAGGTTAAGCCTGGTCTCGCTATCCTCCTCGCTGCCTTCTGATGCCACAAAGTTTGATCTCGGGTGGAACTCGATAGTTGTGTTTCTGTCAGTGTTGAGGCAGAAGTGTGATGTGGTCAAAGAGAGACCGAGCTTTATGGCTGCTCTTTCGGTCGACGAATATCCTTCGGTGGGCACTATAAGCATTTTGGACCCGGAATCCTCTAGATAGAACTCAAATTCCTCTTCGGTGTAGGTAGAATTCAGTAGTGTTGCAACTGCTCTAGCCCTGGACCCGGAATCCTCTAGATAGAACTCAAATTCCTCTTCGGTGTAGGTGGAATTCAGTAGTGTTGCAACTGCTCTAGCCCTGATCACCGCAAGGAATAGTATCATGAACTCAATAGAGTTAGGAAAGGTGAGATCCACCACATCCCCGCTTCCAATCCCGGCATTTCTTAACTTTGCGGCACATCTATTTACAAGCCTTTGTAGCTTGACATATGTAACTTCAAATTTCCCGGACACATGACAGCCTTGTGTTGGCGAAACTCGTGGAAGGTATTATTTAAAAGCGCTGTCAGAGTTAGGGGATGGACTTCTCCTTTGCTCACCATTGAATGGAAAAAAATAAAGGATCACGCAAAGGTTTATCACAACACGCGATACAAGACACTAAAAATTGTTAACCCTCCATATGTAAAAGCTCAGACAACAATTTCACACAAGCCTGCGACTACAGGAAGCATAAATTTATCTCTATCGACACAGAGAGGAATCTTTTCACAGTAGGAAAAGTATGGAATCAAAGAAAAATCCCTAATGGGTACTCAACACAGCAATCGATGAACAAAATAAAAGAAAAATCTCAAATGAGTATTAAACACAGAGCAATTGATGAACAAAATAAAGTTGAAGGAAACGTGGTTGACGTCAATCAGACAGCTGCAAAACTCTGACAATGTGCAATGCGTATACCAATAGCAATGGCATTTTCTCTGTTTTTTTTTGTTGTTAGTCTCTTTGTTTCCATTTATGGTCTATACTTTCTCTTGGAGACTTGTTTGCCTCTCAATATAATCCAAAGTACCTCACAAGAACAGTATTGGTACATGTACTAAAATATTTTAACACAACTATCAGTTCCAGAAGAAGGGTGAGAAAATACACTTTCATAACCTGCTCACCAATCTGCTGCATTTTTTGTCCCTTACCTACTATTTCTTTTGGTTTCCCTTCCTCTGTTTCCATATGTTTTCATTTCTAGATACTCATTCAGATCCCATTGGTACTTAGATTGATTCAGCCCAAACCAATCTGCCAGATACTCATCCACTCATCCACTCTTGAATTTACATGTTGGATTTTAGCAACGGCATTAGAAATCGAGCCCAAAACAGAACCGACCAATGTCTTCGATGGGCTAGCCTGAGCAGGGGAGGCTTGGGCCTCCAAGTCCACAACATTTTTGCGCTGAGGACTGGTAGTTTTCGGTTAGTAACGACTGGAGGGGGATTAATAAAAACCGTATATCTGCCCGCTTTCCCTATCAAAGGCGAGGGGTGTCCATTTTTTTTCCGGTTCGGCTCTGCCATTTTATTCGAAACCCACTCCCAGATTACACTAAAATCGCTTCCAGGTGTCGATAAAAACAGTTCACAGAGTCCTTACTGGTCCTTAACTGAAGATTTTCCAATCTGGAACCCTAAAATCTCGACAGGCCATCATTTTTCGAGTTTTTGAGACGGGAAAAATACGCAGGATGCAAGCATGTATACTCATAGTGCAGGCATGTATATAAGGATTATGCGTTATCTCCGTGACGGTAATGATCGGAAATCTTCCTGTGTGTATATAAGACGCGAACTCCTTAACATAGGATTTAACTCTGTGGCATTCCTAGGAATCTATGTCTAGTGTTAGAATCATTGAAATGATTATGTTGTATCTGATCAGAGGAAAAACCCATTGTTGAATCATGGAGATAAATTTGTTAAGTTATATGAGTGTGAAATACCACAACCTATTCAGTGAGAAAAATATGTTGTCTCTGCTACCGTGCATTCTCAAAATCGGTTCCATTGTGGTTATCACTATAGTTCCTCATTGAAAGACTGGGACCGACTCCCTCGCGCCCTTCTCTTTTAACAGATTCAGCCCATACATTGATCAAGATAGAGGTTGTTGCCAGCTGGGAAATCATAAATAATATGATTTTCTATGGAGGTAAGCTTCTGAAGACTTGTAGTGCACGCTAAGCTTCTAAAGATTTGTTGTGCAGGCTAAATATGATAAAACACCACGGATAGAGGGTTTGGGAAACATTACGAATTGAGGGTTTAGGGATTAAGCAGTCGTGGAATTCTCGTATGGTTATAAAATCCTTTGAGAGCTTCATGTCGGAGGAGTCGCAAGATACTAGGAGTCTGCAAACTCTAGCAGCGTCCTTTCTCCGCATTTCTAATCAGAATTGATTATGTTGAAGGCGTGTCAGGAAGGCAATGGATGCATGCAAAAGTAGTTGTTGAAAGTGAACATTTCTAGGCGGTTTTACCAAAATGATAGAAATTGACATCAATTTGTATAGGGTTGTGTGCTAGTGATTGTTGCTAGGATAGTTTATTTTAGAGCATACTGCGAGGATTGGAACATATCACATGAAATTTTAGTGTTAAGTTTCCTCTAGTTTTGAGCTATCTAGTGACTACGGGACCTTGTTCTATCCTAATTCTTTGCATTTGGAGTATTGTTGTCTGGTGAAAATATATAGGGGCTATTACTCCGCAAATGTTATGCATTATAGCATTAATGTGATATAATACTAGCACAGCCCCTAACTCTCGGCTGAGAACGCCGAAAGGTATCGGCTTATGCTCTGGAAACGCTCGAAAATGAAAAGCTCTACGCCAGCCATCGAATATGAAATGCGTGGATAGGTGAGACATACGTATAGCTGAGGAGGAAGTAGTGTCCATTAATAATCTAAACGTGGCAATTATATGATGCTACAGTAATTTTTTAATATGATTAGGTAAATGTTAAAAAGTAAACAGGTTAACGGATGCATTCAAAAATACAAGGAAGTTATGAAGAGTAAATCACATTCATTGATTTGGGAGGACCACTAAGAATATGCGAGCATCTCCAATTGTTAGCCATCAGATTAGAATTTTAGATTAGAAGATCATTAATCGTGTCCATTATCAATAGGTATACACCTTTCAACGTAATTAGGTTTATTATTATTATATTTTTAATTTTGTATAATATTTAATATATTAAGTTGATATATATATATATATATCATTTAACTAGTTAATTCTCTTAGAATGAAGGTTTTTATAGTGGATTATAATTGATTAATTATTTGTAATATGAATTATAAAATGTATTTATTTATTTAATAAAAGAGATTACAATTTTATTTATTTTTAATTTTAGAAATTAAATTATTATTTGATTTGTTATTATTGTAATTGTATTTTGTATTTAGTTTTATGCAATTAAATTATTTAAAAAATTAAAATAAAAATAAATTTGAATAAATATGTTGATTAATCAGAGTAAAGCTGATTAATGTAAGGGTTAGATTGGCACTATAATTTTTTAATGTCAATGCATGGTTAATCAACGAGATTTGTATGAGGTTTATGACTAATTAAAAGAGACAGCCCACAAAGGGCAACCACATTGCACTATGAACCAGAGTTACCATTTTGGTTGCAAACTCTGTCCTCGGTTGCTCGAACCCACTACCACAAGAGTAAGCTCCAGGAAGGATACCATGAGGGCCTATGCTAAATTTAGGGTTTATGACTCGTTGAGCATAGTCTCTCACTACGCTCCACCAAACTTCGTCGCCCACACCAGGCCACCTACCAGGTTCCACCCCGGGTTACTTGTTGGGGGTGCGGAGGACCTCATTACCAGTGTGATTGTCCAAAGTCGCAACCAAGCTTTTTGCATTGAGAAGGAAAGGCTATGATGGGAAGAGCGAGTACTAGCCAACAGATTTATGCAGCGGCTGATAACCGCCAGGCAGAGCATCAATCCATTGTGGTGGAGTCGTCAAGTATGTTAAATCATGTCAATGTTAAAATTTTATTTGATTATGGTGCTACAGATAGTTTCATTTCACCTTGTGCATTAGAAAAGTGTTGTTTGGCAGCCTAT
>ML787354.1:36219-46974 GCA_009831015.1 Picea engelmannii | reverse complement strand
AAAAAAAAAAAAAAAGCACTAGGACATAGCGTCGATAATTGTCTAGTAGACCTGGGAATGTGTACTACAAGTTTGAAGGTGTACGTCACTGCTCTAGGGATGTATGACATAATAATTGGAATGGATTGGTTAGAATCTCATCAAGCTATGGTATATTGTTTGGCAAAAATGGTGCTTTGTGTTGATAATGAACGAAGGTCAGTAGAGATCCACGGTGTATGGAGGAAGGTGTCTATACACTTTATCTCGACCATGAAGGTTAAACGTTGCATGAGGCAAGGTTGTGCATTATATGTAGTTGAAGCAGTCAATGAAGGGAAAGGACTCTCCTTGGATCAATATCCAGTTATGTCAGAGTTTAAAGATGTTTTTCCGAAAGAGTTGTCAGGGTTACCTCCTGAGAGGGGGCTTGATTTTACCATTGAGATAAAACCCAGTGTAGAGCCAATTTCCAAGACACCGTATAGGATGACAGCGCTGGAACTTCATGAGTTGGAGATGTAGTTGAAGGAACTACTTGAGTTTGGGATAATAAGGCCTAGTATCTCATCTTGGGGTGCACCAGTAATTTTTGTCGAGAAGAAGGATGGTTCCTTGTGACTTTGTATATATTACCAAGATTTGAACCGTGCTACAGTGAAAAATAGGTACCCAATGCCACAGATAGATGATCTCTTTGATCATATGAAAGGAGCAGTAGTTTTCTCAAAAATTGATCTGCAATCAGGGTATGACCAGTTAAGAATTAAGGAAGGAGATATTCCTAAAACTGTCTTTCTAACTCGGTTTGGGAATTATGAGTTCGTTGTAGTACCTTTTGGTTTGACCAGTTCACCAGCAGTATTCATGAGCCTCATGAATGGTGTATTCCGGAAGTACTTAGACTGCTTTGTACAAGTCTTTCTAGATGATGTCCTCATTTATTCCAGGAACGAAAGAGAATATGAGGAACACTTGCGAGTGGTGTTGTCATGCCTTAGAGAAAACAAATTGTATGGCAAGTTGTCGAAGTGTTCTTTCTTCTAGAAGGAGATTCACTATTTAGTTCATATCATTTCCGGTAAAGGAATCTCTATGGATCTAGAAAAGGTGAAGGCCATTATGGAATGGCCAGTGCCGAAAAATTCTCATGAGGTGAGAAGCTTCATGGGGCTAGCAGGTTATTATCGAAGGTTTGTGGAAGGGTTATCTAAGATAGCGAAACCCATCACCACTTTGCAGCGCAAGGGGGTCAGATATGAATGGACAGGGGAATGTGATATTGCATTCATTGAGCTTAAGAGGTTACTAACCAGTGCGCCAATTCTACGAGTGACAAATATGGACAAAGACTTCACAACCTACACGGATGCCTCGAAGCAAGCATTGGGGGTCATGCTAATGCAAAATGGGGGGGAGTCATAGCGTATGCATCAAGAAAGTTGAAGCAACATGAGGAGCTTTACTCTACTCATGATTTAGAGTTGGTAGTTGTAATGCTAGTTATGAAGTTTTAGAGGTATTATCTAGTGGGACGAAGATTTGAGCTCAAAATAGACCATGAAAGCTTAGAGAATCTTGTAATGCTAGTTATGAAGTTTTAGAGGTATTATCTAGTGGGACGAAGATTTGAGCTCAAAATAGACCATGAAAGCTTAGAGAATCTCTTCACTCAAAGAGATCTCAATGTCAGGCAGAGGCATTGGAGGGAGTTTCTGAGTGAGTACAATTTTGGAATTTTGTACATCAAGGGAAAGGAGAATGTGGTCGCAGACGCCTTGAGCAAGAGACCACGTGTCTTCTCCTTGGTACCCTTAAAATTTAATCTGATGGAGCATGTGTTGGGGAAACTTCTAGGAGACAGTTGGTATTTAAAGGTTACTTCAACCCTCCAAAGTGAGAGACAATTAGATCCAAAGTATGAAGGATATAACCTGGAAGCAAATGGATTGTTAATATATCAGGGAAGGATGTACATCCCTTAAGGTGGGGATACTCGAAGCATGATACTCAAGGAAGCCCATAGAGCACTTTATTTTGCACATCCGGGTGTGAAGAAAATGTACGCAGACATGAAGAAGCTTTTCTTTTGGGTAGGCATGAAGCGTGATGTAGTCCATTTCGTCGCTAAGTTCTTTGAGTGTTAATAAGTGAAAGTTGACCACCACCACCCAGCAGGTCTCCTACAACCACATGATGTTCCTATGTCCAAGTGGAAAGTCATTTCTATGGATTTTGTTGTGGGATTTCCGCTCACATCGCATAGACACAATGTCATTCTTGTGATAGTTGATAAGTTGACCAAGAGTGCTTATTTTATTTTGGTTAGAGACACTTATGATGTCACGGATGTGGCACACATGTTTATAAGTGAGTTCATTCGTTTGCACGGGTTACCCAAGAAGATCATTTCAGATAAGGACTCCTGATTCACATCTAGGTTTTGGAAAAGTTTGCAGTCGGCGTTGGGAACTCAGTTGAACTTAAGAACAGCATATCATCTCAAAACAAATGGGAAAAATGAGAGAGTAAATCAGGTTATGGAATACATGCTTAGGATGTATGTTATGGATAATCAAACCCATTGGGAGAAGTACCTACCTTTGGTAGAGTTCGCCTACAATAAAAGTTTTCATAACTCCATTGGAATGCCACCCTATGAAGTTATGTATGGAAGGCCATGCAGGACACCGTTGAGTTGGGAAAGGTTAGAAGACCAAGTGACAGTTGGGCCAGAATTGATTCAATAGATGGAGGAACAGGTGATTCAGATTAGGCAATGACTAAAGGAAGCACAGGATAGACAAAAAAGTTATGGTGATGCACATAGGACTGACCGAAGTTATAAAGTGGGAGATCAAGTTTTCATTTGTATCAGTCCTAATAAGAGTACCATTCGGTTTGGGAAGGGGACAAAGTTGTCGCCTCGATTTATAGGACCATTCAAAATCCAAGAGAGAATTGGACCCGTTGTCTATCGTCTCATACTGCCACCCCACTTGCATAAAACTCATAATGTTTTTCATGTATATGTTCTACGTCATTATGTTGATGATGAATCCCATAAACTGAATTGGAAGGAATTGTAGGAATCGGATGTGGGAACCCTATCGGTCGAACTGTTACGCATATTGGACCGTAGGGTCCGACAGCTTAGGAATCGTCTCGTAGACCAAGTTAAGTTCCAGTGGGACAAGTATAGCCCAGGATCTGCTACTTGGGAGGATGCAAAGACTTTACAATGAGATCATCCCTCACATTTTTTTTCACCACCTCGGGAATATGTTTCCTGAAGGTTGGATGTATGTAATGCAACCTTTTGACTTAGACAGCTAGAATTACTTAAGGCCTGATCATCTTTATTTTCTATTCACTGTGAAACTATTAATGAAACACTTGAAATTTTAAGACATATGAACCTATGTGAATGGCAATCCTATGAATGTTTAACATTATTGAATTATGATGGATATTATGCAATCTATTTCTAACTTGAAAATTTTGACATTTAAAGTTTTTAGTACGTGGATACCGGATTGAGATTATGAATAAATGCATTTACATGATGATAATGCATGAATATGTATGGATTTGTGTTATATACTAATATTAGGTAAATAGGCTATGAAATAGCCGAAGAATAATGATGATAAAAGGTTGATGTCGTGAACATCGACCAGGAAACAGCATGGTATGAATCTTGTATGTGAAATTATATTGATTCAAATGCATTGCTATGATGTGTGGACAAGTGTAGGTTTTCAGGTGGAGCAACTGCCTAAAACCGAATATACGATGACAAAATTCCCAGCAACACAGTGCCACTGTATGGTCCATGGTAGGGTATTGACCCTAGTTATATTAGGAGGGATGGAGGCATTTCCCACCGTGTATCCTCTGAAACCTGGAGTCATGGGAGGACGGTGCTAGCTCACGCTCCCCTAAACATGTGATGATGACTATCAGCTGACTGTTGGGAAAGCTTGGTCAAGAGAGTTGACACTTTCGCTTACGGGTTCTATCTGAAGTTAGGTCAATATAGTTGATGCTCCAAGATAGTCCAATAGAGGAATGATAGGGATGGAAGATGGAAGTAGGTTAGGGAGGAAGGATGACTAGAAGTAGTTGAGAGTGTTTGGGGCTTTCTCCTTATGGTAGAATTTATTGGTTTCCTCGTTTTACAAAAAGTATATGTGTGTGTGTGTGTGTGTGTGTATTTTCTTAACTGAACTACAATTATCTAAGTGAATGTTGCTTGTGCTAAATTATTATAATTGAGGGATTTCACAAACATTTAATTGGTCTACTATCTTTTATGAAATGAATGGTCTTGTTGATTGGATTGGACGCATGCAAGAATTACTTTAGGAGTGAAATTATTGTCATCGGTGCATGTGTGAGTCATGTATGTCCTAGCTACACATGCATGCCTTGCACATGTACACTAGTATGTATAAGTGTTTTAAATTGATGATGTTGTTTATTTGATGTGGATGTATGAATCGTGTGTCGTTACCCTTGTATTGTAAATTACTCTAACTTCGGGACGAAGTTTATTGAAGGGTGGGTGTATGTAACAACCTAAATTGATTATTTTTTATCATAGTTTTTAATTTAAATTTAATTAATTATTAAAATATATTAAATGATCCTTTTATTATTTTATTATCAAAAGGTGGGTGAAGTAATTAATGGGGGGATAAGGTTGTTGGGAAATTAATGAGGGGAATTTGAGAGAGGAGGATAAGGAAGAAAGGGGCAACTTGGAGAGGGGTCTCATTTTTTGGATTGAAAATTTCTACAAGAGGTGAAGGAGGAGGAGGAAAATGGGGAGAAGAGAGCATTTTGGAAACTCTCACGGGGCACTGTTGTTGCTAAGAAATTTGGGCTCGAAGACCAGGAAACCGCAAGGATTCCTGGAGCTAGGGAGTCGGAGAGGTTGTTCCTAGTTGGATGGAAGGTTAATATTCAGTTGGGCAGTTTGGGCAAGCTCAAGAACAAGAGAACCAGGGGCTAAATCAACTAATCTACAAGTAGAAGTACGTATTTTGTGCATTTTATGTTGTTATTATGTTGATGTTGATTATTATGTTGTTGTTGATTATTATGCTACTGTAAAGAAAATCATGAAAGGAATGCCTTGAACTAAATTGAATTTATTTCTACAAGAAGATGAATAGATTTTTATTTTATTTTTAGGCTTTGTATGAAAGGACTTACAATATGGATTCTAACTAAAGTGACCTATGACCAAATTATAACTTCTATATATCTATTATTATTATGATTAATATAAAATTTCAAAATATATGCATTCCAGGCCTGAAGCTTGGAGTCGAACCCGTGTTGCTATATTCAACTCCTTTACTCAACAGCCAGACATTGTTGAGGGGGGCGTTCTCTCGTGGAATGATTTGCATACATTGATCAAGTCAATTATATCAATGGGAATTTGATTGCACACAGGGTTAACTTATAAGGATACCTTAACGGTTCTGGATTTTCCAAGAGTATCAAGATAGAGTTGCAAGCATCATAGGATGTAATGTGACCAATAAAATCATTGCAAAGGGACTGGTGTCAATATCCCTTGGAAGAAATGATTACTTCAATAACTACTTTCAGAGATTCATTCAGTTCTCATTACCGGCCTATACTAATTTGATCATCTACGAGTATGAGAAGCATCTGGAAGTAATTAACTTTATGTATTCTATGAGATCTACTTGTGGATTCACGTTTTGGAAGTTTATGTCTATCATAGTGCCTTGTAAATTAAATGATGAATTTGCAAAGATTTTACGAGCTGGGAGCCCTAATCACTCCCATGGAGAGGGAAACGAGGTATGAAATAAAATACCAATTTTTATTTATCTCATAAGTTGGAAATATATTATTAGCAGATTGTGATGCACTTAAAAAGAGCCAATGGAGGTGGAAATGCAAGAGTGGTATATAATTTCTACCTAAACTACAAACCGAACCAACAACAGCCTCATCACACGAACCAATGGAATATTTATCACCAACTCACTAACATTTATCTCCAACCCACGAACAATGTTTTATCCCCAACTTACAAACAATGTATCTTTAGTTAATCTTTGATGCACTGTATATGAAGCATATGGTGGTGGAGAAAGGCATGTGTAGAAAGTTTATGTCTATGGAGAACGATGGAAAAAGGCGGTATAGTACTGAGAAAGGCTATGGTGGTGGAGAACGATGGAGAAAGGCTATGGCGGTGGATAATAGTGGAAAAAGGCGGTAGATTGCTGACAAAACTCACCAAATTGATGACAAAACACACCGCATACATAGATCGGTTGGCAGAATGGCAGAGTGACAATCGAAGAAATGGCTTCAATGAGCTTAGGTTAATAAGTTTGCAGAAAATGTATCATATGAAATACTTAAAAATGGCTTCAATGAGCTTAGTTTAATAAGTTTGTAGAAAATGTATCATATGAAATACTTAAAAATGGCTTTAATGAGCTTAGGTTATCTAAGTTTGCAGAAAATGTATCATGCGAAAGACTTAAAGGCTAAAAACTTCGAGAAGATTTGTAATAGAACAAAAAAAAAACTTAAGCTATCTAAGATGAGGCCGGCAATCAATACTAGGTAATTGAGCTAACCACCATTCCCTCACCGAATTAGTTGATGACACAATAGCTAGATTGGCTTCTTTAGTTCGTTTCGTATAGTAAGGGGGTGGGGTAAGCTTCACGCAAGAGCGCTAACAACTGCTTCATAAGTTTCATCAGTGGATTCGACATATTCAACAACTGAATCAAAAGCAGCAACAAAGGCAGCATAAGAATCTGGACCCTAATTTAGGACAGATTTCCACGAAAGGAAGGAAAACTTTCTTAACTCGAGTTGAGATAAGACATTCAACGTGTCAGCCAATAGTATGTTAGATAAAGTCAATTTAAATAAAAAAAGCAAAATAAATAATTTTTTCCTATGTAAAATTTTGGAAAGGAAATGTTATCCCCTATTTCTAGGGATAACTAGGAGATCATGTCTCAAGGCCCACAGATCCTAGACATGGAGTACTGAGAGCAGGATTGACCCGAGCATGGCCCTGGAGGGCCCATCTTTCTTCTCTTTCATCAGACTTGTCTTGTCAACAACAGCAACATCCATTACCTTTGGCTTGGACTTGAATCAGAGAAGACTCTTGCTCCATGAGGTAATTGGTCCAGGTATCATGGTATGTGTCATATTTGATCATTATAACCTTTAGATATATGCATCAAATTCATTTTATTTCTGACGACTGCTTGGATCTTACACTAACCCACTTGACCATGGTTGGGGGGATTGACAAGGTACCCTAGCAAGCTTGTACCCGTAGGTTTTGGTTTGCCACCGAGGGATTTTGAAGGGCCATCGTCCGCTCCCGTCACATCATCACTTTTACATCTTATCTCACACTCATCTGTCCCATTCCCTCAGTCTGGGCACTAGGATGATCTGTTTGTGGGGTTACACCTTATCTCGTGGGAAGAAGGGGCTAAAGGCCCAGAAGGTAAAAGAAGCTGGTAAAATTTAAAATCCATAAAAATGAAACCTAGAGATGTCTCACCCAGGGATCCCCGAGAAGGCAATAAAAGGCCTCTCAGCAAGAAATAAGAGTGACCCAAAGAAAAATAACAAAACAAGACCTAGCCAAGAGGATAGGGGGTCTCATCACGATCCAGCCTATTATGTTCATGGGTACCTAGCGGTATGACATTGCCATTATCTGGTTACCACGCCAGGGCAGTGACCTTTGGTTGCATGGCCAAGGGAAAGGGGGTCTCATCACGAGACAGCCTTATCATCTCTGTGAAAGTGCTTGTTGGTAACACTGTCATCTCTGGTCACCATGCCAAGGCAGTGTCCTCTAGTTAGACCTTGAAATAAATAAGAAAAAGTAATAAAGAAAAGAAAGAATAAAGGCAATGAAGGGCTTGGAAAGAATTGCATCCATCACGGGTACAGCTCGCCTTCTACAAAGGTACCCATGGGTAATATCGTACACCCTTGTCTTTCACTCTACCCATATGTTTGAACATCCCCCACCTTGTTTTACATGGCTTGGATGATACCCTCTGGAAACTTTCCTTTTCTTATGGATGCTGGCCCAATAGGGTATTTTTTCTTTTTCTTCGGCTTTGTATTGTAGGTCATTGTAATGTTTTTGAGCTATTGAATGATATATTAGGGGTTTTATGCATGTATTTGATAAAATTAATGATGAAATGTGATTGACATTGCTATGATCCCTGTGACTAATGAGCCCATGGAGGGCGAAGTTTTTGATGTGCAGGACCATGCCTAACGGACAGGTACCAGTTGGACCGGTACACATGGGGAGATGATTAGTTCAGACCTCCATGGGGCTGAAGAGCCCATCAAATGGTTGTTGGGACCCCATCAGGGGCAGAGACAGGACAGTGATTGGATGAGCTCTTGCACATGAGAAGAAGAAGGACGTTCCACCCAGGAAACTTTGGTTGAGCCCAACCCAGGGGGGTTGACCCACTTCAGATGGAACGTTTTCCTTTTGATGACCAAGAAGTCACCCAGGATGTCTTGACGTCTCCTTGAGCGTGTAGCAGTTTGATAGGATGGCTGGCACGTGTGGCAGCTTGGAGGAGCCCAAAAAAGGGCTAACGTCTCACTTCTGGATGCTGGACTAGCCCAAAAGGGCCTAACGTCTCCCTTAGAGGGGCTTGACATCTCACTTTTTCCTCATTTATGTCTTTTACTTAGCAGTTAATGTAAAAACACTATGATTTTGGTTTGTAGCCTTGTCGATTATTTTTAATGACCTAATTTTAATTAAGGGTCATGATACACTATATATTGAGGATGTTTTTCCCTCATTTGAACATAACACAACAACTCACTCTCCTGTGAGGTCTGATTTTTGCGCCCTACTTGGGTATTTGGTCTTTTAAAGTGAGGCGCACTTGTTGATGGAAGGATTTTCTTGGCATATTTGGCATTTCTCTTGAGGAAGGTTTACAACTAGGGTTTGCACATGCTTTTCTTCATGATATGTAAGTGTTTTTCCTNCAAAACTTCTTGATTGAATGGTTGTAGGTTAGTATTCTTGCATTTACTTATAAATTTGTTGATTTTAAAACCCTAGGTGACAAGCACACAAGTAGGTCCTTGTCTCATGTCCCCTTAGAGAGAAATTTTCAGCCATTGAAGAAGGAAGAAAGAGCCTAGCCTTTTCTACACTTTTCTCACTTCTTCCCTTAAGCTAGCTTTGATTTTAAAGGTTGAAAAAAGGGTGACGTCCTAGGCCTAGGTTATCTACACCTAGGGCCGTACATCTTCTAGGGTTTTAGTGATAGAGCCTTCCCATTGCAACACTCTCCCTCACTTGATCCTCTTGTTTTATCTCTTCTTATATGTTATCCATTTTGCCAAGTTTGACCTAAAGAAGGAGGAAAGAGCACGAGGCCTTGCTTAAGCAACACCGGAGTGAGCCTCTTTCCCCTAGGGTTTTGATTCTAGGGCCCTGCCATTGAAGCACTCTAGAACCATTCCCTCTTGTCTTTAGCCTATTACTCCTTCAACCTTGCGTCCTCTGCTTATTTGACTCCATACACCCTTAGGAACTAATCTTAGACACACAACGTTGAAGTGGTAGTGCTCAAACCAACTCTCAAAACCTTAAATTTTGAAACCCTAACTAACTATCTAACCCTAACTAGGCTGACGTCATAGTTGGTTATTCCATCTTGACGCAGCAAATATTGATAATAAACAATTAGATGATGATTGAAAGCATTTATTAAGTAAAGGTTTGATTAGATGCATTGTTGATTATATCATCTCGATAGTTGTTGATGAAATAATACTTTTCCATTGCTATATTGATAAAACATTGATCTCATTAATACCGGTTGTTTCGTTGCTTATATATTGATGTCAAATAATTACATGAAGTACTAACCCACTGATATATAGCCTACATACATATTATCTTGTTATTGTCTTGTTCTGAGCAGGTGTTCTCTTTTGGGCTTACACTTCTTTATTGGTTGATTGGTTGGATTATCTGACCTTTGGTGGAAACCTATGAGGAGGAAACTTTTCCTTGATCTTTATACTTTGGCCTCTTCAAAACCCCAGGTTGTCTGGGATGTCTCCCCTGGGTTAACCTCCCTAAACAGAAAGAACCTCCCCATTGAGGTGACATTGGGTGGGGAAGGTTCCTGTCATGCCAGTTTAGCCTCAATCCTCTAGCCTCTTGACCTAGCTACAAACTGTGCGATAACATTTAGGCGTCGTTGTCGGGGAACACTGAGTCAATCTTCCTCAAATGACAAACCTTTTCGGTAATCCTTGCCTCAAAGACCTTTTCTTACAATCTTACCTGGCGACTCCACTAGGGTTTTATTCCCCTTTTTCTTTGATAGTTTTAGGAAAAGTATCTGGTGACTCCACAAACCAAGAGGAGATTCAATTGTTGGTTGTGGAGCCTGATTATCTTCCTGATTCAGAGGTCCTTGCTTTCAGCCATGTTTATACCCCATGAAGTATTTACACCCCATAAGTATGTACACTCTTCCACGCGGGGGAGTGCAGAGGGGGGGTACCCCCTCTGCGGGGTCCGCGGGGTCCATCCCCCCGGCTAGGGGGTCTGGGGGCAAGCGGACCCCAATGGGGGTTTGGGGGCAGCGTCCCCCGATGGGGGTTCGGGGGCGAAGCCCCCGAAGCAAAAATTGCCTTATAAAAGTATATTGTAATTTCATTGTAAATCTG
>ML787353.1:692576-725832 GCA_009831015.1 Picea engelmannii | reverse complement strand
TGTACCTGGAAAATGGTTGTCTTCTTTGAACAAATTGATTTCTTTCTTGCTGATGACATCTTTTAGTAGAAAGAACATTGTTTCTTCGTCCTACAGATTCAGTCCTGACACCATTTTCTTTACTCATCCTGGGTTGTTGATTGCCTTCCTTTATTTCTACAGTTTTGTTATTGCCATTGGTTGTACTTTTGACAAACTTGATGGGTTCTTCATTTCCTGTCTTCTCACTGCTTGATCCCTCTTCATAACCCAAACCAGTTTTTATCTTTGGTTTCCTTTCCTAATTCAGAATGGTAGTTAATCCTTCTGAGGCTTTGATGCTTGACAGATTCTGATTATACAAGGCTTGAAACTTCTCCATTTCTTTCCTTGTTTTCACTACTTCTTGTTCTAATGATTCACATCTTGCCTTCTTTTCTAATAGTTGTTGTTTCAGAATCTCTTCGATTTTATTTGCCTCTTCCAATTCTACCTTTAGTAGGACAAGGTCTTCACCAGGTTCTTTACTGTCTTTCTCGAACTGTATCAACAGTTGTCTGTGCTTTATGTTCTTGATTCTTAGTCTGTCAATCTCTTCCAATGCACTGATCAGTTCTCCTTCCATGTCAACCACAGCTTCTTCTTCATTAACGTCACTCCCTGTGCTATTATTTTCATAGTCCTCTTTGGCCATAAGTGTGAAGTCATTTAGTTTATCTTCAATAGATGAATCATTATCCTCATCATCTGAAGGATCATCATCATTGTTTGCACAAAGACTTTTCTTCTTAAAGTTATTCTCTTTAAAGAAATTTTTGTGTTTGTATTTCTCCTCGTCATCACAAGTCTGATCCTTTCCTTTGTGGGGACATTTGTTTGCAAAATGACCTATCCTACCATAGTTAAAACATTTGAAGGGCAGTTTATCTTTGTATTTTCCTGATCCCTTTGTATTTGCCTGATCGCAATTTCGAAGGTTTTGTTTCTTACCTCTCCAAGTTGCGATAGGTGAAGCTCCGAGTTGGAGCTCAGATCAACGGTCCAAAACACACCTTGATCTGATGGCGGGGATTAAATCACGATTTTGCATATCACGATTTTGAAGGTTTTGTTTCTTACCTCTCCAAGTCGCGATAGGCGAAGCTCCGAGTTGGAGATCAGATCAATGATCCAGAACACACCTTGATCTGACGGCTGGGATTAAATCGCGATTTCGCATATCACGATTTTGAAGGTTTCGTTTCTTGCCTCTTCAAGTCGTGAGTCGCAAAACTTCAAAATGGAGTCGACGGTCCAGATCACACCTTGATCTGAGGGCTGCGATTAAATCGCGATTTCACATATCGCAATTTCAATGGTCATACTTCTTGCCTCTTTAAGTCGCGAGTCGTGAAACTTCGAAAAGGAGTCGACGGTCCATATCACACCTTGATTTGACGGCTGCGATTAAATCGCGATTTCGCATATCCGGATTTCAATGGTTATATTTCTTGCCTCTTCAAGTCGCGAGTTGTGAAACTCCGAAATGGAGTCTCGGATCAACAGTCCTGATCAACACTTGATCTGACGGTCATCGGGAATTATAAATGGGATCCTACAATCTGAAATGTTGCTTCTCCTCCTGAGCAGTCCCAATCAACACTTGTAAATGAGATCCAATAAAAAATGATGCTTCTCCTCCCGAGCTTACTTTGTTCCGCTTACTTTGATCTTGCCAACAATCCTCTGCACTATCTCTTCTGAGCTTATTCGAATCTTCTCTGCAGTGACTTCTCATAATGCCCATCTATTATAAACTTTATGTACTCATTCCATTTCATTGTTGTACTTGCCATCAATGACAAGCATTCGCTGTCTGTTAAATATTTTCCAACAATATCCCCCTTTGGCATTGATGGCAACACAAGCACCCACATGCATTCAGACTCTCCTCCTAGACTCTTTTCTCCCCCTTTGACATCAATGTCAAAGAAGAAACACGCTTCCCCTGAGCTGTTGCAAAACATACTCCCCCTGTCAACTATGAGCATCTTGGAAATACACCAGATATTCAATAAGTACTCCCCCTGACCAGGTGAACAGATTAAACACAAGAAATTATAACCCCCAACTTTTGACGAAGATATCCAAATGGAGTTGCTGCTAATGGTTTTGTAAATATATCTGCAATCTATTCTGTAGAAGGTATATAATTCAATTGAACAATTTTGTTTGTAACTTGTTCTCTGAGAAAATGGTACTTTATTGGAATATGATTAGTCTTGGAATGAAGAACAGGATTCTTGGATACACTAATGGCATTGGTGTTATCACAGTGAATTGGAAAGGGATCAGTGTAAGTTACCTTCAAATCTGCAAGAGTTTGTATCATCCATAAAATTTGTGTGCAGCAAGTAGCAACAGAAATGTATTCTGCCTCTGTAGTTGATAATGAAATGGGTTCTTGCTTTTTACTAAGCCATGCAACTAACGAGTCACCCAGAAAGAATGCTCCTCCACTGGTGCTTTTTCTCTCATCAACACAGTTTTCCCAATCTGCATCTGAATAAGCAGTTAACTAGAAATTCTGATTTCTTGGATACCACAGACCATAAGTCATTGTTCCCTTCAAGCATTTAAATATCCTTTTGACAACTACCAAATGACTTTGTTTAGGAGAAGACTAAAAACGACCTACCATTCCAACAGCTTGCATTATATCAGGATGGGATGTTGTGATGTACAGAAGACTGCCTATCATAGAGCGATATGTCCTTTGATCAACATCAGGTGAGATATCATCTTTACTCAGCTTGCAACCAACCACCATAGGTGTGCTAACTGGAGAAGAATCTTCCATTTGAAATTTCTTCAATATCTCTTTCAAATATTTTTCTTGAGAAATAAATATTCTTGCAAAACTTTGTTGTTTTACTTGTAAGCGAAGAAAATATGATAGTTCTCCTATCATGGACATTTCAAATTCTATTTGCATAGAGTTAGCAAACCACTGGACAGATGATTCATTAGTACAGCCAAAAATAATATCATCTACATAAACCAAAACAACTAGTAAATTATCACCTTCAGAGTTAATGTAAAGGTTACTGTCAACAGTACCTTTCTTGAACCCTTTTTCTTGTAAAAATTTGTCCAGTCTATAATACCAAGCTCGTGGTGCTTGTTTTAGTCCATATAAGGCCTTCTTCAGCTTACAAACATTATTAGGATTATCTGTCACTGAGAATCCTTCAGGTTGCTCCATATATACTTCTTCCTCTAGATCTCCATTAAGAAATGTTGACTTAACATCCATTTGATAAACTTTAAAGTTTTTATGACATGAATAAGCAAGAAACATTTTGATGGCTTCCAATCTTGCCACTGGTGCAAACGTTTCATCAAATTCCTGACCTTCAACTTGTGCATATCCTTTACAAACCAATCTGGCTTTATTTCTAACAACTTGCCCTTTTTCATTCATTTTATTTTTGAACACCCATTTGGAACCTATTACATTCTTATCTTCGGGTCTAGGGACAAGCTCCCAAGTATTGTTCTTTTCAATTTGATCAAGCTCTTCATTCATTGCTCTAATCCAATCATCATCATGGCTAGCTTCCTCAAAAATTTTAGGTTCAATCATAGATAAAAAGGAAACATGAGTTTGTTCTGAGTCTTTAATCAATTTCCTTCTTGTTTGAACTCCTTTATTTATATCCCTAATTATTTGATTTTCAGGATGATTCTTTCTAATAATTCTGAGAGGTGATTTTGCTTCTTTCTGTTGATTTGTGTCAGTCTGAGTATTTGTATCTTCATCTGATTCAGATTCTTCCTTTTCTGATCCTTGGACATGTTCATCTTCATCTTCAACTATATCTTTTGTTCTTGGTTCATCACTGCTTACATTTCTGACTGGGATTTCTTCATCAACTTTTATATCTATACAATCAACTAGTTTATGCAATCTCTTATTGTAGCATCTGTACCCTTTATTATTTGTAGCATAACCCAAGAAGATACCTTCATCATCCCTATCATCATATTTGCCAATATTTTCATCATTGTTATTGATATAACATTTACTCTCGAAGACTTTAAAATGCTTGATTGAAGCAGGTCTTCCAAACCATAGTTCATAAGGAGTCTTGTCACTGTGTGGCCTGAGATGAGATTTGTTAAGGATATGAACAACTGTATGAATTGCTTCCACCCAATATGTCTGAGGTATGTTCCTTTCATTCATCATTGATCTTGCCATTCACTGTACTGACCTATTCTGCCTCTCAACAACTCTATTTTGCTATGGAGTCCTTGGAATTGTTTATTCTCTTTTGATCCCATGTTTATCACAGAACTCTTTGAAGTTCCCTGAACTAAACTCTCCTCCTCTATCATACCTTACTGCCTTTAATCTTTTTCCTTTTTGATTCTCAATCAAAGCCTCAAACACTTTGAATTTTTCAAATGCTTCAGATTTTTCTTTCAAAAAGGCAACCCAAGTTAGTCTAGAATAGTCATCAATAATCAACATAAAGTAATTTTCTTTTGCTGTACATTCTTTCCTTGATGGTCCACATAGATCCATATGTACTAACTGGAGAGGTTTTTCTGTTGAAGGAATTTTTTTATATTTGAACTAAGTGCGAGTAAGATTTCCTATCTGACAGGTTTACAAATAGAGTCATATGGCTTTGATATCTTTGGAAGATCTTTTACTGCTCCATTGTTTCTAAGTTTGATTATGTGATCAAAATTTAGGTGACCAAGTCTCCTATGCCACAGCCAACTTTCATAATATTTTCTTAAGTGACATTCTTCTTTTTCTTCTTTTAACACATAGACATCATTTTCTGTTCTTATCCCTTTTGCAATTAGTTGTCCTGAACTCAAAGCCTTTATTTTACAGTCTTTAGAAGTAAAAACAACTTCACATCCTTTGTCACAAACTTGACTGACACTTAGTAGATTATGTTTTAGACCATCCACAAACAACACATCTTGAGTTTTTCCTTTGCCATTACTCAGGCTTACCATTCCTTTACCTTTTATTTTTCCTGGTGCATCATTTCCAAAAGTTACATTCCCTGATTTGTTTTCACTTAAAGTTAGAAACTTACTTTTGTCTCTAGTCATATGTTTGGAACATCCACTGTCAATATACCAGGGATTCTTTTGTTTTTGGGCTGATAATACTAGTCCACACTTGGCATCTGCTTTCTTCTTCCAAACCTTGACATTTTCAACAATGGGGTTCAAGTCTAGATTGTATTTCCTTAAGCGACAGTCTACAGCTTTATGTCCATAATTATGACAGTTGTAACATTCTGGTTCACTAAATAATAGATCATAACGATTGTTATGCTCATAACTGTTGTTGTGTTTCACCTGTGTCCTTCTCCCAGTCATCACATGATTTATAGTATGTGATTGTTTGTTGCTTGGTTGTCTCAATCTTTGTTGTGGAAGATAGTTATTCATTGAATATATTGATTGTTCATATCTAACTCTTAAAGAACAGTTTATAGCTTTGTGACCAAAATTAGAGCAGAAAAAACAATAACCATAGAAAAAATATTTGTACCTTGAAAAAATATGTCTTCTTTGAGGAGGTCGATTTCTTTCATGCCAATAATCTTTCTGATCTACAAATTCAGTTCTGGTGCTTTTTCTTTCATTCCTTCTTGGTGGCTGATTTTCCTTCTTTGTTTCTGCAGAGTGACTGTTGTCAATGTTTGAGAATTTGACAAACTTGATAGATTATGTATTACTTGGATGATCACTACTTGATCCTTCTTCATATCCCAATCCAGCTTTCAATTTTAAATTTCTTTGCTGATTTAGAATGGAAGTTAATCCTTCTGAGGCTTTAATACTTGGCAGATTTTGGTGATACAATCCTTTAAACTTTTCCATTTCTTTTCTGGTTTTTACTATCTCTTCTTCTAAGGCTTCACACCTGACTTTCTTTTCTGACAATTGTTGTTTCAGTATGTCTTCTATTTTCTTTGCCTCTTCTAATTCCACTTTCAGCAGAGCAAATTCTTCATCGGGTTTTTTACTTTCTTTCTTGAACTGTATCAACAATTGTTTTTCCTTTCTGTTCTTAATTCTGAGTCTGTCAATTTCTTCCAGTGCACTGATTAGTTCTCCTTCCATATCAACCATAGCTTCTTCATCATTATCATCACTACCTATGCTTTTATTATCATAATCCTCTTTGGCCATAAGCATGAAGTCATTTGCCTTATCTTCACAGGAAGAATCACTATCAGTGTCTTCTGAGGAATTGTCATTATTTGCAACCAAACTTTTCTTCTTATTATATTTCTTGTATTTGTACTTCTTTTCATCGTCAGAGTTCTAGTCCTTTTTGTGATGGGGACACTTAGATGAAAAATGACCTATCTTACCACAATTAAATCATTTGAAGGGCAACTTCCCTTGATATTTTCCTGATCCTTTCTTTAACCTTCTCACAATTTTTTCCTCAATATCATCTAATTCTGAATCAGTATTATTGTCTTCTTTAAAAGATGCTTCTCTAGTACTGGATTTATCTTTGCTAATTCTCATTTCATATGCAGTTAAAGTTCCTAGAAGTTGATCAATAGACAGGGTTTTGAGATCATTTAATTCTTCTATTGCAGAGACTTTTGGATTAAATTTATCAGAAAGAGATCTTAAAATCTTCTGAACTAAGAGTGAGTCATCAAACTTCTCACCAAGACCCTTCATGGCATTTACAAGTTATTCAACTCTTAAAAAATACTTGCTAATTGTTTCATCTTCATTCATCTTTAGTTGTTCAAATTTCAATCTGTATGTTTGAAGTTTGGCATCTTTTACTTTCTCATTTCCTTCATAACTGCTAATAAGTTTATCCCACATTGCTTTGGCAGTTTCAAGATGCATCACCTTTACAAAATCAGCTTCAACAAGTCCATTCAAGATAGCATTCATTCCCTTAGCATTAAAACTAAACTCTAACTTATCGTCCTTGGAGGCTAGCACAACAGACTTTGTATATCCAGTCTCTACTACATCCCAAACATCAGCACCCAAGGCCATTAAGTATGTTCTCATTCTAATTTTCCAGAAGGCAAAATTTGTTCCATCAAACAGAGGGGGCTTAGAGGTTGAAGTCCCTTCATGACTTGTCATGTTTAAGCTTACAGATCTACCTTTGAATAAAAGGAACCCGCTCTGATACCAAATGTTGAAATTACTAAGACAACTGAGAGGGGGGGGTGAATCAGTTGTTATTGTGCTTAAACAATTTTAAGTCTATTAAAACATTCTTAATATTTCTTCAAGTGATCATCAACATTATACATCATATGGACAGTAAAAGTAAAGAGCATCAGTCACACATAAGGTATACACAGAGATAGATTTTCACGAGGAAACCCATAAAGAGAGAAAACCTCTTCTTCTTTGAAATGATAGGCAGTCTTTTAAGTTCTATACATCATCTAAAATTGAGCACCAACTCAATGTGAGGCTGCTACCTCTGTTTTTACAAGCTGCAACTTGTTTGAGAGCACCAACTCTCTAATTTCTCTAGAACCCACTAGAAGGAAGCACCAACTCCCTTAATGTTCCAGCACCAACTGGATGGAAGCACCAACCTCCAGTTACACAGGCTCCAACCTGTATAACAGAAAACATTTGTTCTCCCTTGCACCACCCTGCCACCCTAGTTTCTCTGGTTGCAACCATATGGAAGTTACAACTCCCTGTGTTCAAGCTCCCACTTGAACCTCTGAGGACAACAGTCCTCCCTAGCACCTCCCAACCACCCTAGAATATGAATGAATAAATAAACAGACAACTACACAGATAAATCGATTCTTACCACTTCTTCTCTGTTCTGTAAATCTGGTCTTCTTCTAACTGTTCTACAATTCTTCTCTTCCTTTGTCTGTTTTGCAAATCTGCTTTGCTTCAACTTGTTCTGTCATTGTTCTCTACTTCAGCTTGTTCTGTCATTCTACTCTGCTTCAGCTTGTTCTGTCATTCTACTCTGCTTCAGCTTGTTCTGTCATTCTGCTCTGCTTTCATTCTGCTCTGCTTCAAGTCTTTTCTTCATCTGTTAATCTCACATTGCACATATTCTCAGTCTCACGCTGCGCATCCTGTGATTTTCCCTTTAATTCATTTTTCATCCAGAACGACCAACCGCATACAGTCTGTATCTATTTCTTTTATACACAACACACACAGCAGTTACTCTTCGCATCTTCTTAGGCAAAATAAAAACCGTCCAAGCAACTGAAATGCCAACCGATCAGGAATCATGAATCTGTTTCGCTAACAGATTCGTAACTGATAAATTAAATGTGAGAGAGAACAATAGCCCTCCGATCATATTCAAGTTTATCTGCACCGTTGGATGAACTTTATTAATCTTGCCTTTAAATCGGGTTTCGGCATTTCAGCATTCCTGCGGCCAAGTGTCATGACACTTCATGTCGCGATCTCCGAAGCTCCGATATAGATCTTTTCTGCGCTAGCTCCTTCCTCTATATGACCATGGCCATGACCAAGCACTTAAGCAAAAAGTGATTTTCGTGAATTTGCATTTCGTGAGTCTGGAGATGAGACATCTCAACTCTCCAAGTCGCAATCCCCGAAACCCCGAGATGGAGCTAAGATCAACGGTCCACGATCTCGATGAATCTATGGTCCAGATCTCATCGTGAATTCACATCTCGCGATTCCTTCGATGGAGGCCCTTGTCACTCCAAGTTGCGATAAGTGCAACTCCGAAATGAAGCTTAGATCAACAGTCCACGATTTCGATGAATCTACGGTCCATATCTCATCGTGAATTTGCATCTCATGATTCCTTCGATAGAGGTCCTTGTCACTCCAATTTGCGATAGGAGAAACTGCGAAATGAAACTTAGATCAATGGTCCAGACCACATCGTGATCTGACGGCTGGGATTAAATCGTGATTTCGAAGGTTTTGTTTCTTACCTCTCCAAGTCGCGATAGGCGAAGCTCCGAGTTGGAGCTCAGATCAATGGTCCAGAACACACCTTGATCTGACGGCGGGGATTAAATCGCGATTTCGCATATTGCGATTTCGAAGGTTTTGTTTCTTACCTCTCCAAGTCGCGATAGGCGAAGCTCCGAGTTGGAGCTCAGATCAACGATCAAGAACACACCTTGATCTGACGATTGGGATTAAATCGCGATTTCGCATATCGTGATTTCGAAGGTTTTATTTCTTGCCTCTTCAAGTCACGAGTTGCAAAACTCCAAAATGGAGTCTACGGTCCAGATCACACCTTGATCTAACAGCTACGATTAAATCGTGATTTCGCATATCACGATTTCAATGGTCATACTTCTTGCCTCTTCAAGTCGTGAGTCGCGAAACTCTGAAATGGAGTCGACCGTCCAGATCACACCTTGATCTGACGGCTGCGATTAAATTGTGATTTTGCATGTCGCGATTTCAATGGTTATATTTCTTGCCTCTCCAAGTCGCGATTCGCGAAACTCCGAAATGGAGTCTTGGATCAACAGTCCCGATCAACACTTGATCTGACGGTCATCGGGAATTGTAAATGGGATCCTATGATCTGAAATGTTGTTTCTCCTCCCGAGCAGTCCCGATCAACACTTGTAAATGAGATCCAATAAGAAATGTTGCTTCTCCTCCCGAGCTTACTTTGTTCCGCTTACTCCAATCTTGCCAAGAATCCTCTGCACTATCTCTTCTGAGCTTATTCAAATCTTCTCTACAACAACTTCTCATAATGCCCATCTATTATAAACTTTTTATACTCATGCCATCTTCATTGATGTACTTGCCATCAATGACAGGCATTCGATGTCTGTTAAATATTTGCCAACACAATGTTCCCTGACCCTTATTTCCCCATGTCCTCACCATAGTGATTAATTGATTCTACATCAGAGCCGAATGTTTATTAGTAAATTTTAGGGCATCCTAGGTTCTACCTAAACTTATACTTGAAAACATAAGGTTATGCATAAATTTTCTTTATACTCACTTGTAAACAAGTATTACTCACTTAAGGCAAAGTGACAATATAAGTTTGATAATTTCATCTAAGTATCCTACTAACTTTCTTGCTTTTCTAGCTATGCTAGGGATGTGGTGTACTCACTAATTACTTTCTTTAACATGCATTAATTCTTCCTATCATGAAAACTTTATATAACCTTATAATGGTAATTAATGATCTAAAATGTAAAATCCTAATTCAACATCTAAAACCTTACATGTTATTAAAATCATCCTTATCATATAAACTATTTAAACATGTATTATAAAAATTAATATAAAGATTTAAATACATTCCATAAAAATCTTAAAAAATAGATTGGGTGCCAAATTTATTTTGAGGAAAAGTCCATACTTTTCTAAGAGAATTCAATTAATTCTAAACCTTATTTTATGAAAGTGATAAATATGCTTATTTATAATCCTAACATCATATATTTAAATATATTTATTTATAACCTTAATATCACATGGTTAGTTAGATATATTTATTTATAACCTTAATATCACATGGTTAAATATGTTTATAAAAGGTGTCAATTCTTTATTTATGCCCAAAAATATTCACCTATGGAGAGAAACGAATGGAAGTAAGAATTAAATGACCATTCATTGTATTTCAGCAAGAAGAAACTTTTTTTTTTATCAAAATGGATGATTTTTGTTTACAGCAACAACAAGAGACTTTCTACTTTATTTATGACTGCTAAGCGTTTTTTTCGATTTTTATTGAGTTAACTTCTATACAAAAAAATCATGCTAATTATTTATTAGGAACTACCCTGCTCAACTAGACTGGCGAGGGAACTTTACAATAGAAACAACAATGCAAAGGGAGATGGGTGCCCTCTTTGGTGGCACAATCTCAACATATGGTCTCTAGGTCCTCTCAGGTAGCAGATCCTAGGCTATACATTTCCCATTGGACCTTAACTTGGTCAACCTATTGGCCATTGATCAAGTTTTGGGAGATCCTTGGTCAAGTTTGACCTATTTTGGGACTTCGACAGCCTGTCGAAGGAGGAGTGCAAGATGAAGCAGAGATCGCGGGATCATGGCCTGTTTTTGGGTCCTTTTTCGGATTTGGGATTATGTAATGGGTATGGGATGTCAGCCCATGGGTTTACCCATGTTTAGGCCTAGTTTGTATGTATAAATAGATGCTAAAGCAATGTAGTGGGTATGATTGGCTAAGTGATAGATCTATTTGATTGAAGGATTGTAAGTTCTCTTTGCATATTGTGTGAGACTTGCAGAGATATGTGCAAGTAATTGTAAGAAGGCTTGGTGCTTTATCCTAGCTCGAAGAAGGAGGATCCCACAGAGTGCGCGCAAATCTCTTGTCTTCTGCGGAGTAGGATTTTGATGCTATGTGCCTGTAAGAAGCTTGACAAAGATAGTAAAGAACAAGAGTTGGTGGACGTAGACCCAGGGTGGGGGTGAACCACGTATATGTTGTGTTGCTCTACTTTGTGCAATGTGTTGATGTGTTTGTGTCTTTACTTGCTAAGTGCTTTGATATACATAGATAGATATGTTTATGCTTTGTGATAATGATGTATATGGATGATAGATCTGACTTATATGAATGTGCTAGTGCCTGAATATGTTAGATCTAACCTACTTCTCTATGATAAGTGCTTAGATACATCAGATCTAAATGAATGATGTGATGCTCTGTTTTATCTGCGAAGTAGATAATGGTTAAATATTGATGAACTGTCGGTGCTAAGTGCTCTATTAAGTATTGCAATCACAGATCTGTGTCCCAGCTAAGGTTGCAGACACCTGAGTCCTGCAACCACCCCTGCCTCTACCTTGGGTGAGACTTCATCTACTTCGCAAGTGTTGCCGAAAGGGCCGGTAGTTAGGGTTTTGTTGGTGCGTTTTTGGTGCGTTGAACCTTTGTTCTACCCTTGTGCCAACACCTCCAGATGATGTTTGAGCTGTCAGACCCTATGATCCAATATTCGTAATGGTTCCCACATTTGAGACCTGTAGTTCCTTCCAATTTAGTTTATGGGATTCATTAAAAATATAGTGTCATAATACAGATATATGAAAAACATCACGTATTTTATGCAAGTGGGATGGTAGTATAAGACGATAGGTAACTGGTCCAATTCTTTCTTGAATTTTAAATGGTCCTATAAATCATAGTGAATTTTTTTTTCCCTTTCCAAACAAAATGGTACTCTTATTAGGCTCGATGTGAATGAAAACCCAATCTCCTATCTCATAAATTCGGTCAATTCTATGTGCATTGGCTTAACTCTTCTGTCTATCTTATGCACCGTTGTCTAATTTGACTAACCTTCTCCTCCATCCCTTGAATTAATTCAGGTCCTACTATCACTCTATCTTCTAACCTTTCCCAACTCAATGGTGTCATGTATGGCCTTCCATATAGATATTGAAAGGGAGGCATCCCAATTGAACTATGGTAACTGTTATTGTAAGAAAACTACACCAAATGTAGGTATTTCTCCCAATGGTTTTGGTTATCCATAACATACATCCTAAGCATGTCTTCCATAATCTGATTCACTCTTTCTATTTTCCCATCTGTTTCAGGATGATAGATTGTACTCATGTTCAACTAAGTCCCCAATGTTGACTGCAAACTTGTCCAAAAATTGGATGCAAAACAAGAGTCTCTATCTAAAATAATATTTTTGGGTAACCCATGCAGACAAATAACTTCACTTATAAACACTCGTGCCACATCAGTGCTATCATATGTGTCTCTGACAGGAATAAAATGTGTGATTTTGGTCATCTTATCAAATATAACCAAAATGGCATTATGCCTTTGCGAAGTGAGTGGCAGTCCCATAACAAAGTCCATGGAAATGACTTCCCATTTGGACATAGGAACCTCATGCAATTGTAAGTGACATGCCAAGTGGTGATGATCATCCTTTACTTGCTGACACTCAAGACATTTAGCGAAAAATTTAATTACATCGCGTTTCATGCCTACCTAGAAGAAAAGCTTCTTCATGCCCACATACATTTTCTTCACACCAAGATGTGCACAATAAAGTGTTCTATGGTCTTCTATAAGGATAGTATTTCAAATATCTCTTTCCTTTGGAATATACATCCTTCCTTGGAATCTTAACAATCCATCCGCTTCAAGAACATATCCTTCAAACTTCGGTTCTAACTATTTTCCCTTTTGGAGGGATGAAGTAACCTTCAAATACCAACTATGTCCAAGAAATTGTCCCAATACTTTCTCCCTCAAATTGGCCTTTAAGGGAACCAGGGAGAAGATTCGTGGCCTTCTGCTTAGGGCATCAACCAACACATTCTCCTTTCCTTTGATGTATGAAATTCCAAAATCATACTCACTCGTGAATTCGCTCCATCGCCTTTGCCTAGCGTTCATATCCCTTTGAGTGAAGAGATGCTTCAAGATTTCATGGTCTATTTTGAGTTCAAAGCTTCTCCCAACAAGATAATGCCTCAAAAGTTTTAGAGCTAGCATCACAACTACCAACTCTAAATCATGAGTAGCGTAAAACTCCTCATGTTGCTTCAACTTCCTTTATGCATATGCTATCACTCCCCCATTTTGAATTAATACAACACCCAACCCTTGTTTTGAGGCATCCATGCAGGCTGTGAAGTCTTTATCCATATCAGGCACTCATAAGATTGGCGCACTGGTTAGTAATCTCTAAGATCAATGAATGCAATGTCACATTCATCTTTCCATTCATACCTAACTCCCTTGTGCTATAAGGTAGTGATGTGTTTTCCAATATTTGAGAACCCTTCCACAAACCTTCGATAATACCTTGCTAACCCCATGAAGCTACGTACCTCATGAGCATTTTTTGGCACTGCTCAATACATTATGGCCATCACCTTTCCTGGATCCACTGAAATTCCTTCTCCTGAAAGAATATGACCAAGATAGTGGATCTCCTTTTGAAAGAGAGGACATTTTGAAAACTTTCCATACAACTTGTTTTCTATTAATCATGACAACACTATTATTAAGTGCTCCACATGTTCTCTTTCATTCCTGGAATAGATGAGAATATCATCTAAAAAGACCTGCACAAAGCGGTCTAAGTATTTACGGAATACCTTAATCAGGATGCTCATGAATTCAATTGGTGCATTGGTCAAACCAAATATCACTACTATGAACTTGTAATGCCCAAAACGGGTTCAAAAGGGAGTCTTTGGAGCGTCACATTCCTTAATCCTTAATTGGTGATATCTCAATCGTAGATCAATTTTTGAGAAAACTATTGCTCCTTTCATTTGATCAAAGAGATCATCTATCCGAGGTATTCGGTACCTATTCTTTATTGTGGCTCGATTCAAATCCCTATAATCTATGCACAATCTTAAGGAACCGTCCTTTTTCTTAACAAATATTACCGGTGCTCCCCAAGGAGAAACACTAGGCCCTATAAGTCCCAATTCTAGGAGTTCCTTCAACTACATATGTAATATTTCACAAAGTTCTGGAGCTGTCATCCCATATGGTGTCTTGGAAATTGGCTCCGCACTAGGTTGTAACTTGATTGTGAAATCAAGTTCCCTCTAAGGAGGTAACCTTGATAATTCCTTCGGAAAAACATCCTTGAATTTTGACAAAATAGGGAATTGATCTAAATATGGTCCCTTTCCATCACTTACTACCTCTACTACATACAAACAAACTTCATAGCTCGATGAGATTCTAACCAGTCCATACCAATAATGAGATCATATATCCCTAGGGTAGTGACATATACTTTTAACCTAGTTGTACACACGATAAATTATAACCTTGTACAATGTCTACTATAAACAGATATTCATAAAAGAATAGAAAAGATACAATGGCAAATACAAACATTACACAGAGATTTTTCCCCTAGAAACCCAAATCGAGAAAACCAGCATATATTATATTCATTCATCGTGATACATTGTTTACAATACAAAATACATATAGGAGCTAGCGGCATCCAAAACCCTAACCCAATGACCTGGATTAGTCCAAAACCCTAATTCCTTAACCGGAAATAGAAAACCATCGGCAAAAACCATGTGTTGAAAAAACCACTTATATACATGACACGTTTCCTGAGGTAGGTGTCACATTTCCCGAGGCAAAAAAAAAATTCTGGGGGATCTACCCCCCTGCGCGCCCGGCGCATACGCTCAGACTCTACTACTCGTGCAAAGAATATAACACATACCCAACACACACCCCTAGGTCGTAAAACATTTATCAACATTAGGTCCTACTGCTTGTTTTCCCCCAGAAGACATCTCGACTTGTTTAAAATCATCATGCTCATAGGCCGCCAACCCACATTTTTCTAATGCATATGGTGAAATGAAACTATCAGTTGCACCATAATCAAATAATATTTTAACTTTGACATCATTTATCATACCTAACGACTCCACTACAGTGGATTGATGTTCTTCTTGATGGTTATTCATTGTTTCATAGATATGGTGATTACTATTTTCCCTTCCCATTGGGGTCTTCCCTTCTTTATGCATAGTACCATATTGTGACTTTGGGCAGTCACACTGGTAATGAGGTCCCTTGCATCCCCAACAAGTAATGTGAGGGGAGATTTGAATATTTCTCTATGGAGGCCTATGAGATGAGTTCATTCCCCTGCTAATAGATCCCTATGAATTTATTGGACTAGCATGAATCTCAGTTGATGCCCGGGATGTTGCACTTGTTGCCATTGAAACACTCGTTGCAATCGGTCTAGGTGCAACTATGTTTCCATAAGGAGGTGGTCTGGAACTTCCTCCCCCGGAGAAGGTTCGAGGGGCCTTCCCCACATATCCTGGATGTTGTGGAATGGTAAACCTCAAGCCCCCTTTTAAACCTAGAATTTATTTCATGTAACAGGCTCTTTCAACTGCTTCAACAACTAAGGATGGTTTCCACATTCGTACCATGGCCCTTATATTAGGATTCAACTCGTACACAAAATTATATGCTTGTTATTTATCGGTGTCCATGTACAAGATGTACTTGAATAACTCCATGAACCTTATCTCATATTCCTCCATAGTTTGGTTTCCCTAAATTAGAGCACGAAATGCTCCAACATGTTGTTCTTCATAATACAAAGGAAAATACTTTCTCCAAAACCTTTCCTCAAATAGATCCCATGAGATGGTGTTTGGAGTGAGGTGTAACTATCTTTCCAGGTTACCCCACCAGTGAAAGGCACTATCCCTATGCTGAACGATTTCTATTTTTTCTTTTGATGTGGTAGTGTAGTCCCTCAATGTGAAACATATTGTCATTCCTTCTAACCATGCCTCTGCATGTTCACTTGAATGACCCCCAACAAACTCTGGGATCTTGACTGTTTGAAGCTCCCTAATAATGTCCTCGGGTGGAGGTCCTCGTTTTGAGTTCCTCGACCCTTCTGGGTTTCCCAACCGAGATGGAGGGGGTTCCACTTCTACATCTACAACATGGCGTCCTTTTAGCATCTCATTTATAGTCTCCAAAGAATGCAAGATGAGAGCTAACTTGGGTGATGGTGGTGGTAGCGCTGACATCGATGGTCCTTGCGGCAATGTTCCTTGACCCTTATTTCCCCATGTCCTCACCATAGTGATTAATTGATTCTACATTAGAGCCGAATGTTTATTAGTAAATTTTAGGGCATCCTAGGTTCTACCTAAACTTATACTTGAAAACGTAAGATTATGCATAAATTTTCTTTATACTTGCTCGTAAACAAGTATTACTCACTTAAGAGAAAGTGACAATATAAGTTTGATAATTTCATCTAAGTATCCTACTAACTTTCTTACTTTGCTAGGGATGTGGTGTACTCACTAATTATTTTCTTTAACATGCATTAATTCTTCCTATCATGAAAACTTTATATAACCTTATAATGGTAATTAATGAGCTAACATGTAAAATCCTAATTCAATACCTAAAAGCTTACATGTTATTAAAATCATCATTATCATATAAACTATTTAAACATGTATTATAAAAGTTAACGTAAAGATTTAAATACATTCCATAAAAGTCTTAAAAAATAGATTGGGTGCCAAATTTATTTTGAGGAAAAGTCCATATTTTTCTAAGAGAATTCAATTAATTCTAAACCTTATTTTATGAAAGTGATAAATATGCTTATTTATAATCCTAACATCATATAGTTTAATATATTTATTTATAACCTTAATATCACATGGTTAATTAGATATATTTATTTATAACCTTAATATCTTAATAATACATGGTTAAATATGTTTATAAAAAGTGTCAATTCTTTATTTATTCCCCAAAATATTCACCTAGTATTAAAACATCTCATAAAAAAAATAAACATTGAAAAATATCATATAAACACTTTCATTCATACACAATATTAATAAATTTTAACACCTATAATTAATACACCGCCACTATGTGTTGAGAAACCACGTACAATGTACAGTATTACTTAGGATCCAAGTCACCGTGATTGGTAGTTGGGACCTAATTACATTTATAAATATATAATTATATTAATTACGATATATACATGGTACTATACAAAAACTATATGAGAAAGGAATCAACCCTTTTACCCTTTGGGGAATTACCCTTCAGCCCGTCAAAGATCCATCTCTCACACACGGATAAATTTCAACACATATGGAGGGCGTTTGGCATTCCAATTTCTTTATTTTACATTGTAATCAAATATCTTTATGGTCTCGTCCTATGTGGCAATTACACGTGCTATCAATGCAAATGGTTGCTTAGTATATGGATTATTTGTATTAAAGTTCATGATAAGAATTTATGGCCATTATCAAAACACATGTTTTGGTATTTTTGGGAATTCGAAAACACAAAACAATTAGTGTGGTTCTTCATGTGCTCTCACTCGCTCATATCTCACCATATATGCCTACCTGGAGTGAACTCAATCCCTCACCCTAACTATGATGAAGTAAGCAACGATTTCCTTTGTTGTGCATGTGCATATCTTTGTTGTCACAGTTTTCTAGGTCTTCAAAGCACTATTTGTTTTTATTTAAACTAATATGTATTAGGTTTATTAGTCCCTGCCCTTCGGGCTAGGGAGTATTAGTAATCGACTAGCGTTGTTATATTAGTCATTACACTAAAACCAATGCAAACACACAATTTTAACCAAAGTTTTAATTGATTCATGTAATTTTTTTTCTCATTTTTTTTCGTAACTTTTCAGTTTGAGGTCTTATTTGGCCTCTTCCCAAGCACAGGGAGAAACAGGGAGGAGATATACAAAGTCTTTTGTTTGAAACTTAGGAAGCCATGAGTATATTAAAGTGTACATATCTTCAGGTGAAGTCTCTAGAGATAGCATTACTTCGTTAACATTTAATGTTTACGCTCTTGACTCAAGTTCTTCGATCAGGTTAACTGATCAACAACAAAGGCTCAGCACCAGGCAAGATTGTGTAAGGCCACCTAACCACCTTCATATTTCTTTTTTACCTTCTCAGCCATATGCTTCTTCTGTACCTGCTCACCCATTTTATGGTCAGGCGTTGTTCTACTCCTTGAAGCTGCCTTTGATGTTCTTGCTAGAGCTAAAATGCTTCTTCTTTACCTGCTCAACCATTTTATGGTCAAGCGATGGTCTACTCCTCGAAGCTTCCTTTGATGTTCTTGCTTGCAATTGAATCCCCAACATCATGCATCAGTCTGCTCCTCCTTTCATGTTCTTGCTTGTAGCTGAATCCCCAACATCAGATCATCTACAAAGGCCAGTTTCTTGAAACAACAAGAATCATTTGCAAGATAGCTAGTGAGTCAAACCAAATTTACAACACTCACATAATTTATTTTCCTGCAATTCTTCAATTTTATTGCAGAAAATTTCTCCACTTGGAAAAAAATCCGATTTATGAATAAATAAAAGATTGTTTATGCTTCGTCTTTACCTGCTTAGCTGTTTTATGGTCAGGTGCTGGTCTACTCCTTGAATTTTCCTTGCCTTTGATGTTCTTTCTTGCAGCTGAATCCCCAACATTAGGCGTCAGTTTGCTCCTTTCATGTTCTTGCTTGCAGCTAAATCCCAAACATCAGATCATCTACCAAGCCAAATTTAATAATGTCCTCGGCTTCAAGTTTCTTTTCCTTCACGAACCGATTCCACCCCTTGATCAGCACGTAGTTCTGGCTGCTATTCCAGTATGAGTAACTGAAGCTCCAGACTTTCCCCGTGTTATCTTCGAAATTCAGGAGCAGTCCTTCTCCCTGGAATTGACGTCCATGGGGAAATATTTCTCCGCATGTTGCTTGGGAATCACCAGGCGATTCAATTTTCCCACGTCGTTGGGTGTGACGGCCTTATCGAAAAGGTGCTCTTTGTTTTCATCAGGTACTACCCTAACAATAATTGTTGTGGCAATCAATTTTAGTATTCACAATACTTCCAAAGCCTTTATTCGCCCAGAAAACAGGATCAGAACTGGGATCTGGCCGTTTATTTCAGCCATTGAATCTATCTTCGAACAATCGACTTGTCTGAAATCATGGTAATTTGAACCAAATCTTCTACCAGGGGCATAATTTCCATGTACTTCCCATGCAAAATCGTGGTATGACAGATGGAGGAAAGACTGGGAACCGTCAGATGGACACGCGTCACTTGAGAAGGCTCTCGTCAATCTTGGTTTGTTCCTTCTAATTGTATTGTAGTAGTTTACAATTGGTTTTTTTTTAATGAATTTTCATTATTGCCTACCCAGGTCTAAGAGCATACCTTGGCTCTAAGAAACATTGATTACATGTTAATAAATGACATACATCCAATGTAACGTTGTAGCTACTGGAATTCACATTTTCACAGGCTCCATAAATTTCACTGAGATCAATATAAGGTTAACACCGCATTGAGTGCACCATCTAGCTTCTTTAGGAGGGAGTGGTTAGATTTGATAGAGAAACTAACTAGAAAGGATTATGGACAAATTAAATGCAACCCAACTCCAAGCTCTTAGCGGCTTGGGTCACCATCAACGCAAAGACAACTATCATCTAAGAATTCTGTAGAAATTCCAAACATAACAAGGTTTAGGGCCACCACTTCACTCGTAGTTCGACGTCGGTCTCTAGATAAAAATTTAACCACAAGACAACAAAAAATTCAGGCTTCACTAGACAAAAGAAGAGGAACATAGATGTAACTTCAAGAATATTCAATCAAGCTTGCAATCGATCGTGTAACCAGGTGGAGCAATCAGAATACCTATAACAAGACGACGTATGGCAGTGAAATTAACAAGATGTAGAAACCGACCCAGATAACCCCATTGAAGAATTCAAAACCCGCTTGAACTCTCGGCCCTTCAAAAAAAAACCAGAATACAACATAATTCATATCGCTAGGATACAAGATTCTTGAGAGAGAGTTAAACTGTTTACGATTAGTCAAGGATATATTCATGTTTACTAAAATTTTCAAGTGGGAAGACTTTTCCAACACATGATTTGAGGCTCATTATCCCCACACCAACTTGAAAAGCATATGTATTACAATGTTGGCATGATGATCGGATCCACATGCACTCGAAAGTTTTAAAAAAATAAGGAATTTACGACTAACAATGTACTAAAAGTGGAAAAAAAAACGTAGTTTTAAGATGAGATGCTATGAAGATAAAAATAGTAATACTTTATTCCCCCTCTCTCTCAAAGAAGATGAATTCAAAAACACAACCTCCAATATCCACGTCACATTACACTTTTTGGAGACTCCTTTGTTAATCACTTGTCAAGTATAATATCCCTTTCTACAAGAACATTCTAAAATCCACATCACTATATTTCTAGCCTACTCGAAAGGCCACGTAGGTCATAGCCTAGTCACTTGTCAACTCTAATGTTAAAATTACTCGAAAGGCCACGTAGGTCATAAGGATTAAAATGGTTTAATTTCGTATTTTGTTAATATTTTTAGGAAACCCCTAACAACTAAATAATGTTAAAGTGGATAGCATTACTATCAAGGATTTCAAATTCAAAGCATTGAGATCAAAGGGATTCCATTTAATTGTTTTCACATTGTGACATGCTCCTAATAAATTTGCAAATATTGGTCATGCTTTTGTATGTCTTATCAGAAATGAGTGTACTTGGCTCTGAACTAGAAACCTGTTTTTCTCTCTGTAGTGTCATTGGCTTGAATTACAGTTCTTGTTGTTATATCTTGCTTGAATTATAGTTCTTGCTGCGATCTCCCTTCTTAGCAATGTCATTGGCTTGAATTACAGTTCTTGTTGCTATCTCCCTTCTTGGCAGGGACTTGTTGCTCTGCAACTCCCCTTGTGTTATATATATGAATTAACTTTCATGACCCAATCGTGGATCCTTTTATTTATTTTTGTAAATTAGTATATATTAAATGGATTTCATATATAATATATATGTATACTTTTGTTTTTTGTTTATTTCATATATTTTTTTAGATTTCCATTGTTGTTTAGAATATAGTTCTATTTTCTTTACAAAATACTAAATCTAAAAATAAATTCTAATATATAAGTTTCAAATCCAATACATATAATCATAAACCCAATATATATAAAAGCTATATATAATTAATGACTTATTGATTTTGTTTTGTTTTGTCTATGTGCTTGGCATAGAAACTAGTGGTTGGAGTAAATTGTTGGAGATTTCTCTCTGGCTACTCATTTAGAATGAAAAGTTAAAGTAATTTTTCAAACAAATGGATGGGAGGCCCAAAGTTTAAGTTTTGAAACCGAGTTATGATACCAAATGTAACACTTATAAAAAAAAATGCTATGCAATAGTAGACAATCATATTCACTAATGTAACACCTATAACAAAATGCTATGAAATCATAGGCAATCATATTCACTAATGTAACACCTATAACAAAATGCTATGAAATCATAGGCAATCATATTCACTTGATATAGGACATAACTCTTTTACAATTTTTCCAAAGCTAAATATTCCAAATTTGTATCCAAATATGAGAATCTAATAAGATAATGAGATAAGTAATAATTTATCTTTACAATTTAAAATGTTAAACAAAACATAACATAATATACCAAGTGAAATACCTCCTCCCTAGTATGTTGAAGATTACCATTTGCAAAGTAGTCTTGCCAGTAGTAGGAAGATGCTTCCAAGCATTATTTTCTTCCACTTCCTTTCCCACTTGCCCAGAGTGGAACAACATAATTAACCACCCTGCCAACTAGGAGCCTAGCCGACTTCCTAGCTCCAAGAAACCTTTCGGTTTCTTGGCCCTTCGTTCCCATGACTCCAAGAACAATAAAGCACAAATTCTCTAAGAAGACTATCACAAGAATTATGTCTTCCAATAATTATCCCAACCTCTCAACATGCCCCCTTCCCAAGCTCCTTGCCCTATTTATTAAGTTTTCATACCCCTTCTCCAAGTTCTCTCCACCACTAGCCATCCACATCCCTTATCTAGCAACATGCCCCCTTCCCTATCTTCTTGCCCTATTTATTAAGTTTTCATACCCCTTCTCCAAGTTCTCTCCACCACTAGCCATCCACATCCCTTATCTAGATTGTTTTTGGGAAAAAGTTAAGAAAAACATCAAAATATTAAAATATCTACATAAAATAATAATAAATACAATGCAAAGTCATGCCACTTGACAATTGCCCCTAACAACTCACCATACCAACCAAACTCTAAGTCATGGAAAGTATCTAATTTTAGATATTCATGAAATATGAAATATTAGTTAAATAATCAATGGAGGTATCCAATGTTAGATATTTATGACATATCAAATATCAATGAAATAGTAAATGAAGGTATCCAATGCTACTATTTATTTATGTATGCAATATAAGTTAGATGATCATTAACCAATTAGTTAATAATCTATTTTAGTTAGTAAGACTTACATTAACTAATTGTAATGGTATAAATGTGTAGGGTATGTATGCGTAGCTAGCGGACACATATCCTGCACATGTACTAATTATAAGCAAACAATGCTTCTAGTGCATAGTTCCTATATGATCACAATAAAGCAACCATGACAACAAATGCATCATTCAATAATCATAACTAACAAAACTACAATAATTCATCAAGAATTGATCATCACACTTAGAATATAAAAAATGAAATCATAATGAGTGTTTTGGAACTAAGGGAGAAAACAACATTGGCACATCTAACCACATAACAACTTTCTATCTAATCATCCTTCCTTCCTAACTTACTTCCATCTTCCATCCTATCCTTTCCTCTGTTGGACTAAGCTGGAGCGTCAACTATATTGACCTAACTCCAGTTAGAACAAGTAAGTGGAAGTGTCATACATCTCAACCAAACTTCCCTAGTAGAAAATTGGCAGTCGCCATCACACATCTAGGGGAGTGTGGTTTAACACTTCCCTCCCGCAACTCCAGGTTTCAGAGGATACCCGGTGGGAAATACCTCCACCCCTCCTGATAGAACTAGGGTTAACACCCTAGATCGATCCATATTGTGAAACTATTGTTCTTAGAGTTACGTCATCGAAAAATCACTCTGGGCAAGTTGTGCGTCCTGTCAAAACCACACTCACCACAGATAATAACAATATTTGAAATCATAAGCAAAAATTATAGTATACACTATTGTATCGATGTCTACAACATCCATATTACCTCAACAATACAGTCATTTAGCTCATACACAGTTCATCAACCTCTAGGTTGGCTCATGAATACTCATATTCATGCAGATATACCACAATTTCATGAAAATCCACATTTGTATAGACAATCACAACCTAATTTTGAACTAGTATCCATGTACTAAAATTTCACATTTAAATTTACATATAATCACATAACTATCAACATCATGAGAACATAACAATAATTATTCATGGTATGTAGGTCCACATGTCGATATACTAAAGCGCTAATGTTTAATAGTCTTCTACATATAATAAGCAAATGAAATACAATTCTGCCATAATGTAATTAGGCTACTTAGGTTAAAATGGGGTGTTACATGTCAAAAGGCAACCCGTGGGTCAATCTGGGGATGTACAATTGGTACGTTGTTGTACCTATAGTTGACAATTTCAATTATCCTAGCCTGATCTACCATACCTGGATTCATTTTGGGTAGTTGGTTGTCCAACTACCATCCTTCGTCATTAATTGATTTTCCTTGAAATCAGGGTTGAGGAAAATAATATGAATATCAAATAGTATCAGCAAGGAGGTTTGGGTCATATTTAACATGATGAACCCCTTTATAGGCTTCCTCACTCTCTCCTCTAGTGGTATCATGGCCAGTACTTCAAGGCTTCACCCCACATTGGGTTGGTTGACATTTTAAATCAAGCAATAATACATTTACAATGTTTTTATGCCATTGCATGGCAACCCTAATTCATGATTAATTACACATAATCATAGGTTTAGAAAAGGGGGTGTTACAATCCCCCCCCCTTAAAAGGAACATCTTCCTCGATGTTCTTTCTTAGTAACACCTGCCACACCCTCTTATTGATCGTTGATATTCCATCTCCAACGAGATCAACGACGTTGGTTGATTGCAGGCCGTGAACTAGCACGCCCGCTAATTTCACCTTTGTGCTCTACACTGATTTCCAACCATTGATCTAATTGAGTGGCTGATGTTTGATTTGTTAAATCTAGTGGGTATTTGAGTCAATCTGATCACTGAGATAGGTTTTCCTCTCGATGAACGGCTCACATTCATCTCCTCTGTCAGGTTCTTGATTCATCTACGACTCTTGTTACTCAGGGAGTTCGGGTAACCTTGACTATCATGAAGTTTGACATCCCAGGGCATCGAATTCCTAAACTCCGAAACCATTATGAACTAGCTCCTTCCGGGCTTAGCACAAGGTTCCTAGACCCAAGTCACATGGGCCTTCAGAGGACTCTCGGGCTATGAGCTTTACTCTTAGTTGAGTTTTGGTTAAGGCCTTGGGTGCGAGTTCAAGGTATCTCAGGCTACTGGTTTGAAGGAAACTCCTTCCTGACTCGCAAAACTTTAAGTTCTGAAACAGGGCAGGGTAAACTCATGGGGTTACTGGGATGGTAGCAGTGCCAAGAGGCTTGCTTTGACTCCGGAGTTGTGAGGTAGCTCCCTGGGGAAAACACCTTTGAGAGTTAAATTGGAGCATACGGGAAAAGTATAAGCATAAGTTCTCAAGGCAACCAACGTATACACATAACTTAACCATTTCAATATAGAAAACATTTATAGATATGTAAATACATGCATGCAACCGTTAATTCCCAATTCAATGCATAGAGTATGAAAACACTTATCAGAACCACATAACGTGATGCGACTTCTGGAAGGGATGCCCGTTTCCACCCAACCATAGGCTCAGTAACTCCAAATGGATTTACCACTAGCCACCCCCGAGCTAGACCACGATGCTTTGAGATTGAATCTCTTCTTTCGGCTCAACGAAAGTTAGGGACAAAGGTTACTCTCCTTATCCTAGCACATAAATAGATAGGGACAAAGGTTACTTTCATTTTCTCGACTCAGTCATAGATAGGGACAAAGGTTACTCTCCTTCTCCTGGCACATAAATAGATAGGGATGAAGGTTACTTTCCTTCTCGACTCAGTCATACATAGGGACAAAGGTTACTCTCCTTCTCCCGAGTCAATCTCTATTTCTTGCAATCAAAACACACTCTTTTCACAGTTCATCCTTGAACCCCAGAGCTCGGTCTCTTGTCTCTGCACTCTTCACAGATTTCCTCCCTGACCCCCACGCTTTCCTTTCTTTCCTTTCCCAACAAGATTGCATGTGGCCCCAATTCCCATTCCGTGGTTAGGTTTGGAAGCCTTACAGATGGGTGGTATGTCCCATCCACTCATTAACTCTTGAGGAGGTCATCCCACCTACCAGCCTGACTGTAATTCATTCCTGGGTCAGAGGGTTGTTTTGATCCTGAGAAATTAAATCCAACAAAGTACTAGTTTGGTGGAGCTTAACGCAACCATTCCTGGTCCCCTCCACCATCTTTTCATGGCATTTGTGGTCTCTCTTAGCACATCCCCTTTCCAACATTCATACAACATGTATCCATTTTCCATTAAAATAACATAATTTACATTCATCGACCTTTTATACACAAGTCCATCAAATCAAACATTCACACCTTTGAGTTTGCCATAGTTCCTTGGCCATTATAGTTATATTTACAAACTAGGGAAAACAGGGTGTTACATGGAGCGACTTGGCTCCTTGAGAGAGCTTGCGCCTCTTCGTCTAAGCCTGTCTCATAATCATAGAGATTTTCTTGCTCTCCTTGTCTTCCAAATTCACCTCCCTTGGTTGTGTGCCTTTGTTCTCTTATAGGGATTCCATAGGTCACCATCGCGAACCACCACATCCTTTGGGGGTGTCATGCCCCTTCGTGAACCCATGTGTCCAAACGAATCATCGTGACCCTTCGCAGACTCGGTCTCCCAAACGAATCGTCGCACCCCTTTATGGACCTAGTTGCCCAAACAAACCCATGCACTCGTCAATCATCGTGCCCCTTGGGACCGATGCACCCAACCTTGGCGCACCCCTCATGTCGACGTGCCTCAATCTCTTGGTGGCTTCATACTTGGGCAAACCCCTTGGTGCGTTTGCATGCCCAAGCTGCCCACTTGCCCAACTTGGGTGTTGGAGAAACCCCAAGTTTTGTCTCTTTAAGGACTTGGGAAAAATCCTCCACACACTTCTAGTCAAAGACCTTACAGTTTCCTTAAATTTAAACTGTATTAAAATGTGAAACTTAGATCAATATTATCTATTACTGTGTAAGTGAAAATATCAAATTTATTATGATTTTATCTCTAAGATTAATTAAGTTATAAAATTGAGTAAAAAGATATTTCATATTATTAAAGATAATTTCATATTATTAAAAGTTATTTAAAACAAAATGATATTCATCTTCAATTTTGTTTGGAAAAAATTTAAATATGATTTAAATTTTCTGGTGATTTTTAATTAAGCTAATTTCATGTTTATAACAGCCTCTAGGGGGCATCTCAATTGGCAAGTGCCATGATATAAAGTGATATGTTTGATGAGGTTTCAAGTTCAAATCCCCTCGATTTACCCATGCCTGCAGAAGGGGCATACATATGGCACCTGGAGGTTGTGCCCAACAAGTAGTCGATTCCGCCAGTCACAAATTGATTTTTTCATTGTAATCCATATTAATTTATCATGGTTTCTATTTTGTTAATCGAAACTGAATTTATATTAATTTAAAAAAAATTGTTGTGTCGAAACAAACACCAATTATATAGTCGACTTCTAAGCTTGCTAAAATATAGGTTATCTCCTATATAGGTTATCTTGCATGTTGCTTGCCTATTGAACTAACCCCAAAAACTACTAATCCTAAAAAACATTTAGACATTTAAACTTGCGCACTTCCTTGATCCTCCTCCTCCTTGCCAACCTATTGTATACCAGTGCCTTCAATTTTTATCGAGATGTGACTTTGAAATGTTGTTTTTGCTTCATTCTCCTCTCCATGCATAGAACTTTGTGTACCCAAAGTGTTTGATGCAAGGGAAAGATTCTCTAGACGCTAAGACGCAGTGATAGGCTTCAACTTTCCACATTCTACCTCTAGAAGGTTGATTTTGCACTTCTGGGTGAGAATTAAGATCATTTGATTGACATTTTGAATAGAATAAACGTGCTCCATTTTTTCTATTTTGGTGGAGAGAGTAAGGATGGTATTGTTATTGACCTGAATCAACCCTCGTGTCGATGTTGAATCTTCTTGTGGTCTCATAAATTATCACCTACCATTACAGACCGAGTAACCTTGCCCATGATAATTACAATGTTTTGAGATTGAAAATCCAACCCCCTAAACCTTGAGCGATGCTCTCCTTTGATTTGAGAATTCAAGACTGCAATAACTATTATGAGTAACACCAAACTTATACCAAAAGAAAAATGCTTTATAGTATTACCTGAGAGTTGTTCGTCAATGCCAAAATGAATTCCAACACCTGACCAAAACACATCCCTGCCCCACCAGAAGATCACTGGAAAGACTAGGCTCGATGGCCTTTCATTATGGAAACTCCAATACAAGAATAAGTTCAGACCAGAGCTTCCAACAAGACAACTCTGAAGCATCCACGAGTCTCCAAACACCCTAACCAATATTCACTTCCAAATGCATGAAATTTCATTTAGGAAGAGTGTAACCCAACTTATCCAAAAATACCTTGCAAACATTGAATTCAAGATCCTTCATGCCTTTGTAATCCCACATTTCTTGAGTCGTTTAATAACTTCGCACTCAAAAGCCACGAGCAAGGCCAGAGCAATTAATTGTGGGAGGGGGCTCATATGAGAATATGAACACTCCTCTACATCCTCCGAGTGTGCGACCTTGATTGATGATCACACGATTTAACTTGCCTTAATGACCATTAAGTGTGAAAGATGAATTATGCTACCACTCAAAAACATTGAAACCTTAGGGGATAGTGGCAATTGTAAATTCCCCATTTTCCAATAAGACACCAATTTTTATCGAAGTGGCATACTTTGCCAAGAGACATCAACTTCATTGTTTAGCTCCCTTATGACATGAAAGAGCCTCACCCTATTGAATTGTGCTATCACATGTTTGATTCTCTTTATGATGCCTTGAAGTTTGATTCTTCGTGGAGTGGAATGGTTGATAGCTACCCGAATGATGATTGTGGAATCCCCGAAGACCATTAAATCATTGATTTCTTATGCTCTACCTATGGTGAGCCCACACCATAGAGAATATGCTTTAGCTAGATTATTCAATAGTTCACTAATCTGCACCTACCACCACTAATGCTTTCTATTTTTTTTATGTATAAAAAATCAATTTTCTTCCCTATTAAAAAAAACATTTTAAGAATAATTCTTTTAAAATACTTGTAAATTAATTTTTAATTATATAATATTAATTATAATAAATCATTTCATTTTTTATTTTATTTCCAAGTAATAACAATATACTCATAATTCAACATATAATTTATAGGAACACAATTTAAAGGTAAAAGATAGCATTTCATCTCACAATCAAATTATACTCAATTAAATAAGATAACATTTCATCTCACAATTATATCCATTTTAAAAAATATTGAAAAGCAAACGTAAAATAATAAAAAATAAATAATACCCCAAATGGGGTGCTTGCTTGACATAACTCGTAGACAGATGGAGCTGCCTTCGGAACCCACTTGGAGGCTCATTCATCACCGTTTCTCCATGTTTTATTCGCCTTGTCCTGTCCCGGATTGCAATATTTACTCACCCCATCGCCAGAAGTGTGGGAACATTGGATCACATCGATGCTAGTACTATGGCTCGAAATGATAGTTACTTCCATTTCGTCTCGTACTGATAACTCTAACTCCTCTCACTCCATTTCGATGCAAGCGCTCTTGGACATCTGACACAATTGGTCTTTGAAATTTGTAATGACATAGCAGATTTTAAGTTCAACCAGGAATTAATAAAAATTATATAATAAGATTTCAAATCTTAAAATATTTAAGGTTTTCTTTATCATAATGTCATGGATAAGTGAGATCTAATCTTTTTATCATAATGGAAATCAAGTACTTCTTCTTTAATTTCTGTAGCATAATGTGATGATAGGTCTCTTGTGTGCATATTGTATCATATTCATATCGCTTAGCCCCTCATGTCATTTGTGTTCAAAAATCAAGTTCTTCTTTCTCAATTTCTCCATGAGAATGTGATTGTAGGTCTTCATTTTGTGGAGATTGTATTATAGAAATATCTTGTAGCCTCCTTTGAAATTGTGAAATTGTGTTCTTGAACACGAGTTTTTATATACTCTCATGGAGAACTATTGATCATATTTTTATCATTATCGGATCCACTGAGTGCTAGCATACCATTAAAACATATAGCATCCCATCAAAACATATATTCTGCTAACTAGATGCAAATGTTAAAAGAGAGATTCCGCAAGGACGTGGCAAGTAATTGTTATTTGAATAGATGGTCTTGCACTACACGACCTTTCAAATGCAAAAGATTTACAAAAGTTGATATCAAAGAGTGGATATTTGATTTTGGTGGAAGTCACCTTGCAATTCAAAAATGAAACTTATATTTCAATCAAAATGTTAAGAAAATAAGGAATCATGTTTTTCTTCTAAATAACCACATTTTGTTGTGTCGTGTTGTTCAAGCTAGATAATATTGTTTGTAGGATTCACTCTATGCTTATGAAATATCAAGAGCTTAAAATTGACAAATGCCTGTATGTAGGTCATTTGGTTTTATGTATGATGGGTAACAATTCTATGAATAAATAATGATGGATGACAACTCTATGAATAAATAATGATTTTCTTCCATAATTACTTTAATCAATTTTTCCCATTTAACACTGCTTGCATTTTAAGGGAAGTTTTCATATTATTATTGTTAAATTGATTTATAAGATAATTTTAATAATTATTTTATTAGAAAATTTGTTCATTTTTTTTATGATGGTGTTTTATCATGAATCTCAAACTGGTGAAATGCTCTTGTGGTAGTTGGATTTGAACATGGGTTTGGTCCACATAATCTCAATAGTTAACAATTCTGACTAAAACCAAATTTTGTTTATTTGACCTTAAGAAATGTAAGAAATTAGTTGGTTTGCTTTATAATTTTATTTGTGTGCTTGAAAAGCTTTAAGAGAAACATTCCTAGATGACCATAGTTTTGATGAGTTCAAATGATCGGATTATTTTTCGGAACGAAATGAAAGCAAAGATATTACAATGAAATACACAAAAAATTCCAGAAACAGAGAAATACAACAATACATGATTTCTATTAATGAAAGAAATGTATAGAGACTGTAAAAATACAGAGTGCAAGACTCGCTAGAATGGTGGCAGCTTCATCTCTAAGAAGAGATGTGACGGCTACGCTCATTCACAAAAAGATGATTACAATGAGGCTCTTAAGGCCTTTTTATGATAAACATGAATGCCAAAACCCTATACATCCAAAAACCTAACCCTAGGAGATGGAGCGCCAAAAGTCATGTGGGCCCCATTGGGGTAAGTTAGTACATTAACTTCTTGGGGTCGTAACTTTTGCATACGATCTTCATTTTAGGCATGTGATAGCCCATTGGAAATGTCTTTTCGAGAACTGCAGATTATGTTGTCAAACTCTCACTTCATCTACAATTTGATCGTGGAATTCCCATAAAACATTGTTTAGAGCCCCAAAACGGACATGGAAGTACATAAATATGTACTAACATGAAAAATTCCAAAATAAGCCAGTTGGAATAGGTGGGCGGTGTTGATATTATGGTAGATGCGGGAGGTATTTACCTCCATGTGTAACCCTGACGAGAATAGAATATTTTGGGAAGCAAGAAGTAACCCTAAAGTGTTGAACATAACCCTAGAAGACAAGTCAACTCAAGGAAATAATTAATATTAAGTATTTAGTCTCCAGAATGAGAAGTCGGCCCAAACAACTCAGGAAACAGTATAAATACAAGTAGCCAGACCTCATTTTGTAAACACTTCTTAGAATTGCAGCTGGGAAGAAGTGTGCACTGCAAGAACTGGGCTAGTGCATAAGTCTGGGGAGTAGCTGCAGTCGGCAGCTGCCGCAATATGGTTTCCTGGTTCAGGCTCGGACTTTCTGTTGGTTATGGTTGGACTTTCTGATCAATCTTGGTCATCTTTATGCATTAACCTTGGTTGGCTATTGGTTTGCTTCCAGAATCATTCTCTGTCAAGGTTAAGATGCTCGAGGGTGGCTTCGGCCTATGGTTGGGTGACAATATTGCTATATTATCTATGGTTAAAGAAGCACATCCAATATTCTAATAGGTTATGGGCCCACACTATCTTCGGAAAGTCTAACCATTGGAAGATAGATTGGGAGGATTTTCTCAATCACAGTTGCAGTTGCAGCCAGTTTTTGCTGCAACAATGAAACCCTAACTGTCTTGTTGAGGCAGCTTAAGTGAAGAGATAGACCTAATTTTTTGGATAGCCTAGTGTGCCCTAGCCTAACACACCTCCTGGTATTCTCAACAAGCCAAGACATAAAGTTTAAGTTTTTGGTCAAATTCAAAGGTTGACCAAGTCAAAGCAACTATGACTTACTCTATGAAGTCAGAAAATATGTTAGAAGGGGCTTCTAACTTTAGAGCATGGAAGATAAGGATTGACCTCATCCTTGCCAAGATTAAAGTGTTGGACATCGTGAAAGGAGAGATCATGGAACCACAGTTCGAAGAAGGAAAAGAGAAGGAACCTCATAACATTGCAGTTATGGAGAAGTTCAAAGATAATGACATCAATGCCATGAGTATCATCGTGGACTCTATAAAAGACCACTTGTAATGTTCCCAAGCCAATTTTTTCGCTTGGAACACTAACTGCTCACTGTGTAACTGATAGATGTGTGTTTGCTTGCAGGTTTACTTCTGAGTTATGTCTTAGGGATTATATTTCAATTAATAAACATAGATCTGAAGATATGACAATGAAATACAAGATATGAGTAGTAACACAAAATACAGAACCAAACATCATAGATATGAACTTTATTGATATAATAAGCAAGAACCTGATACAATAAGGATGCAGATCCATAATAACATCAAATAGCTCCAATAGAAAAGATATGAGCTACTACAAAATGATCCTGATAAGAAGATGCAAGCCTCCAAAGGATGGATACACAATGAAAACCAATACAAGAAGAACCAGGGTCAAGTCCAAACCCCCCTGGTTGATGGTTCGTCCTCCTGTAGAGCTGAGAAGACCCAATATTTCGACTTAGCTGAAAGAAGTCTCCAAATGACTCCAAACTTGGTAGAATGATAGATCGGGGTGATAGAACCCCCCTCCTGAAGTCTCAGGCTGAAATGCCAAGAGATACTCCTCCAAATGTTTAACACTCAAGTTAAGTTGTGCCCTCCTGAATCCTGTCAATGCCCAATAATTCGGCCCTGATGAAGGAGACCTCCAAATGCCCTGGAACTTGCTAGAAAGATAGATCGATGCACTACAAGTCACTAGAAGAAAGATGGAACCTGGCGACTCTGTATTGATTACCGGGCTCTGAATAAAATCACTGTCAGAAACCGGTACCCGATTCCCCGAATCGATGACCTCCTTGATCAACTCACGGGGGCGAAATACTTCAGTAAGATTGATCT
>ML787353.1:670264-689480 GCA_009831015.1 Picea engelmannii | reverse complement strand
CATTCCTGTTTATTGTAAAAAGGCCTTCAGAGCCTCATTGTAACCATCTTCTTGCGAATGCGCGCTGCCGTCACATCTCTTCTCAGAGATAAGCCGCCACCATTCCAGCAAGCTTGTTTCCGCTGCATTTTTACAGTTTCAGCGTATTTCGTGATTTAATAGAAAACCAGTTTTACTGTATCTCTGTTATTTTTGTGTTAAGCACCTATTAATAATCGGTATTCATTTCGTTCTGCTCATAAAATCCGGATCATGTATGCTACTGTGGTGGATGTGTTCCACTGGTTGTGACTATGTGTCACTGATTAAGTAGCTATGTGCTACCTAGTGTGGTAGTGTACCACTGGATTGTAGTTGTGTACTACTATGGATAGACACAATTGTGTTCTATTGAATGACATTGTTCTGATTTCCATGTAGACCATCAATAGTGTTGAAAATGATTATCAGCTAGATGAATAATCAGTGTGCTTGTGCACAAACATTCTCCAGGCAGAGAATGATCTAGATAGAACAAATTGTTGGTGGAGATGTATTCTCTCTGAAGAGAATAGTCTAGGATGACAGTTTGTTGACATGACATGGACTAGTATTTTTCCTAAGGAATAGATTGTGGCCCAATTAGGAAAATGGTTCAGGACCGATATTTTCTAAGGCATATAGGTTGAGACGGATCTCTATGACTTGATTAGAAAATAGTCCTATATTGAAATTTCTATAAGAATGGTCTCTGTAGTCCATGGCGCAGATTTTAGCATCTATTGTGATAGTCATTCTCCTAGCACGTATGTCCAAATTAGAAGAATGGTCCTTGTGTCACTCCTTGGAGTGAGTGACTTATTAAACATCATGTCTGATTACTCAGATGGAGTATGTTTTCAAGAGATGATGCAGTTGATATTTTCAGATGACACTGATAGTAATGACGGTGCTCGTGATCTAATCATGAGATAGTCTATACGACCATGATAATGCTATCGGTTCAATGGTATGTTTGTGCTCAAGACCATTGCCTTCAATACCTCCCTAGCTAGGAGGGACTGTTGATATTATGGTAGCTGCGGGAGGTATTTACCTCCACGTGTAACCCTGACGAGAATAGAATATTCTAGGAAGAAAGAAGTAACCCTAAAGTGTTGAACATAACCCTAGAAGACAAGTTGACTCAAGGAAATAATCAATATTAAGTATTTAGTCTCCATAATGAGAAGTCAGCCCAGAAATCTCATGAAACAATATAAATACAAGTAGCTAGACCTCATTTTGTACACACTGCTCAGAATTGTAGCTGGGAAGAAGTGCACACTGCAGGAACTGGGCTAGTGCGCAATTCTGGGGAGCAACTGCAGCTGACAGCTGCTGCAATTTGGTTCCCTAGTTCAAGCTCAGACTTTCTGTTGGTTATGGTTGGACTTTCTCATCAGTCTTGGTTATCTTTATGCATTAGCCTTGGTTGGCTATTGGTTTTCTTCTAGAATCATTCTCTGTCAAGGTTAAGGTGCTCGAGGGTGGCTTCGGCCTATGGTTGGGTGACAATATTGCTCTATTGTCTATGGTTAAATGAGCACATCCAATATTCTAACAGGCGACCACCAATATCCACCTAGATGCTATGTAGGGCTTCAAGAGATCCACGTAAGTGCATAACCCACAATTACAAAGAAATGTCCCCATTGCAGAGAAACGTGTTGAACTGAAAAACTATCCATGAACCAGTTGGAATTTGGAATAGGTGGGTGGCCACCAATATCCACCTGGATCAATTCTCCCCCCTTAGGAAGCAATGGTCTACATTGCATTGAGCGCACGGGGAAGAGGGGAAAGCGTTTTATAAATATGAATCTTGGTGAGTTGTGTGCCTTGTTGGAGAAGTTGTGTTGCTTGGTCTATGGAAGGCTGTCACGAACTTGTTGTTGGCGGGGTTGAATCTGTTCCACCAACCTGTTGTCTCTGGACTTTATGAGACATTGTGTAGGCACCATCATAGGTGAAGAAACAATATCTGTAATATTCTTCTACTAGATAGAAGGTGTTGAGGATGCAGTGGTTGTAGTGGCCTTCTGTGCATCCTTTGAATAGATTGTGAAGAGGATGAATTTTGCAGTATGAGAGATTACCTTGCGGCACTGTTTTGGTGGAACAATAGTCGGAATTACCTCTGGTATCCTGTAGATCTGACGCCCCAGATTAATAATGACACTACAGGGTCAAGACTCATAAACAAAATGACGTTTCCACATATATGGTTGGACCAAAACAACATCACAGACATCAATAGGGGAAACATCACACACTACCTCATCCTTGAAGGGCTAGATGCCATAGGACAAGCGACATTATTGGCTGACACAGAGATCTCTTCCCTGATAAAGCCACCCAATGTTGTATGGCTACGGGTGTGGTTTTGTCGAAAACCCTAACTTTTTGATGACCTCAGTTGAGATGAGGTTCTTTTGGCCATCGCTATCAACAATGAAATGCAACGGGGTCCCCTTCACCCACATTTGTGAATGGAAGAGGTGCTCCCCCTCTTCAGGATATACTGGTTCTTCTGGTTGAATTGTTGCGGTCACGACAGTAGCAGTGGGGTTTGCGTCGATGATCTGTCTATTTTCAATATTTTATGGATCAGATTTTGAATCAGGGTTCAGCTCATTGTCTTTTACCTCGGCCACCAATGAATGTTTCAAGTGACATTCAATATCGGTGTTCTGCCAGGGGATTTTGTGGAAGTCACACCACTTCCAATGTCATTCTTCGTCTTTCCTTTACCCTTATTTTCCTGTGTCTTGGACCAGTTGTTGGGAGGTTGTTGGTTAGGGCCACCTTTACCATGCTTTGGTTGTTGTGGATTTGCAGACCCGAACTCCTATTTGTTCTGGTGCCTGAATTTCTGCTCGATTTTGACAACATATCGATAGGCAGCTCCCAATGATGAGATGTTTAGAAAATCCATTTCGGTTTGAATGTACCTATGTAGAGCCTCACGGTATTTCAGAACCAGATGTCACTTGGATTATTTGATACCCATCTTGGTGCGCAAGGTATGGAAACTATTTTTGAACTTCGACACTATTTGGCTCTTCTCTTGCCACAGTGTGGTCCATCTCATGTATTGGTCTTCATAATTATCAACAAGGTAGTATTGTTCCTTGACCGCATCCACAAAAAAATCCCAAGTGGGCTCGACTCCATATATTCCAGATACCTCTATGGAACTTTTCTCCCAATAAGTTTTCCACCAATGTTTGACATGGGGGAGAGCCTTGAGGAGTGCGAAGGTGATCTTTTCCTTGCCGAAAAAATTATGAACAAAGAAATAACCCTCTAGCAATTTTAACCATTTTTGTAAGGCATCCGCATCTATCTGACTTTCAAATATGGGAATATCAAAATTAACTTTTACCTTGAAGGGAGAGGTTCCTCCCAAGTGGTCGCTTGATGAAGATGCTCATGTTGTTATCAACAGGCATTGAAGGATGTCAGAAAAATTCTCCATCATTTCGTCCCTTTGTCACGCGCGAGTTTTTCTCAACAACAGGTTAATAAAATATTTTGCTCTGTCATTTTTCTTTTCTGCCACCATCGAGGGTTTCTTGGGTGTGCGAGCACGATTTTCCTCAAGAGAGACAAGCTCGAGACTCAACTGGCTATAATCGGACCTTGTCGAGGACATGCACTGAAAAATGGTCAAGAACAACCTGCTCTGATACCACTGATCCATATTTTTTTTGGAATGAAATGAAAGAAGAGATATTACAATGAAATACACATAGAAATTTCCAGAAATAGATAAATACAACAATACTTGATTTCTATTACTAAAAGAAATGTACAAAGACGGTAAAAATACAGAGTGCAAGACTCGCTAGAATGGTGGCAATTTTATCTCTGAGAAGATATGTGATAGCTACGCTTATTCACAAGAAGATGATTACAATGAGGCTCTGAAGGCCTTTTTATCATAAACATGAATGCCAAAACCCTAGACATCCAAAACCCTAACCCTCGGAGATGGAGCACCAAAAGTCACATGGGCCGCATTGGGGTAAGTTAGTACATTAACTTCCTGGGTCGTAACATTCGTAACATTTGCATATGATCTCTATTTTAGGCCTGTGATAGCTTGTTGGAAAGGTCTTTTCGAGAAATACGCATTATGCCATCAAAATCTGACTCCGTTTACATTTTGACTATGGCAAGCCAAGAAAACACTGTTTAGAGCCCCAAAATGACCCTGGAAGTACATAAAGATGTACTTCCATGAAAAATTCCAAAATAATCTAGTTGGAATAGGTGGGTGGCCACCAATATCCACCTAGATGCTATGTAGGGCTTCAGGAGAGCCTTGTAAGTGCAGAACCCACAATTACAAATAAATGTCCCCATTACATAGAAACGTGTTGAACTGAAAATTCTCCAGATGATCCAATTGGAATTTGGAACAGGTGGGTGGCCACCAATAGCCACCTGGATAATAAAAAATTAGGAAGGTTTATATTATAGCCAATATTTTGAAATTGTGATTTAGTGCGTGTACATAGGAATTTCTAAGAGAAAGGATAAAAGAGATATTTTTTATAATGAAAATTGTTTGTTTACTTTTTTTTCAAAACACCCATAACATCATGGTATAGCATTAAGATAAACACTTGTTTTTTCTAATAGTTTCTTTTATTAGCATATATGATAATAACATGCTTTAAATATATTATGAAGTGGGTTGTAAATGGACATCATCAAAATAATTATAAGAAACAAGAGGATTCCACACATCTAGAGTACTTAAACATGGTGTACAGAGTGTATAGTCATGGAGTGCATTCACATACAAAGTATGTAGTCATGCAAAAGTTATATGGAAGAAGTTTATGGAGTGCATTCACATACATAGTGTAGTCATGCAAAATTTATATGGAAGAAGTTTATTGACACAAGAAGAGGTAAAATGTGTCAAATTGAGAAAACATCTACACTTGATTCTTATTTCTTTATCAATGTGACGTTAGCATTGTCCTTCATTTTTGCAAAATGGTCAAATAAGGAGGGTAATATCTCAATGCCACGTAAACATTATCCTTTGTTTTTGAAAAATGTTCAAATAGGAAGGAAGTGATATTCGCAATCCTACTAATGATTAGACATGGGATATTATTGTGAATGTTAGACCTTGTTGTTCAACCTTTCTAATGTTTATGGTTGCATTGGATAGAGTTAGGATTTAAGCTTTATGTATAGTAAAGGCACATGCACTTCAAGATCCACGAGACACACCGCTGGAAACGAACAAGGTGTTTGTGGAGGACTAATCACTCTCTTCAAAGTACACCTCTTTGCAACCTCTCTCACTGCCAGCACCAAAACAATACCTCGCACCCATGACCTCATAACTTGCAAGCACTTGAAAAAAAGGCACATTAACCCCCTTGATTTCCACCTCTTAACCCACACATAGTCATGGATAGGTGCAGTACCCCCACTTCATGACATCTTAGTCCACGAACAATTGGATGTAAGTGCAATAACTTTACATCTTTTTTCAACGTTCCCTTTCCCCACTTTAGGGGTATGCTAGTAATAACAACAATAAACATTAAAATCTGAAAATTATAATGAAAAATCTCTATATTACTATATAATAGAAAAAAATAATAGACATATATGAAACCTACATACTAAGCTATATATCCTAAGAGTGCATGGAAGAATGAATAATCCCATTTTCATAAGAATTAGGATTATCGAAATCTAGATATATATAAAGCTATATGATTCAAATAATTTAAAAATTCTATTCATAATTATTAATTATCAAATATATCATAATTTTAATGACACATTGATCCCTATTCATTTTATTATTCCATGCAATCATTCAATGAGTCAATGCCTCTTACTATGATTCCAATGGGGAACATATGATCCTAAAAATTGGACAAGTTAACAACTCTTGTTGTCGTTAGTTAAACTAACCCAAAACATTGTTTCTATTAACACAATATACAACAAAATATCTTCACTAACCATACAAATTAACATCTAATTCCCATGTGCACCCTGTCGATGCTCTGTCACAAGTAAAATAAAGGTGGAAAATTTAATACAACCATTAATTGGAGCCTCATGTCTGCCTACCACCTCCAGTTTCTCCTCCCTCCACACTTCTTCACTTGTCGCTACTTCCTATCTTGTTCATACCTCATGTCAATTCCCTTCTACCATCTCCCCCGCCACCCCCACTCCTTCAGTTATCACCATCACCTACCCTACTTCTAACATTGCTAATCTCCAGGAAGACCGAAGTTTTCCCTCGACTGAAGAACAACCTGAGCTACCCTCCTCGTGGAACTACCCACAAAATTGCTCGACCACTACTTCCAGGGCTCCTCTCCCTAATATATGACCTAGACTCTTCCCGAAATACTCATCCTCCAATCTACGAGGGGATCAAACTTTCTCTGCCACCCAAGGACCAGTTGGAAACTCAGGGTTTAAACGCACGACCGGTGCCCATTCTTTTGGGGGTAAGAAAACAATACTTCGACCATGGTACTCAAAGAAAACAAAAAAGAAATTGGTTCTTGGAGTCGATATTGGTTTGGAAGATTTAGTTTCCATGGAACTATGCATCCTCGTGGGTAGGATTTCCTACAAGCATCTTTGTACCACAGACTTGGAAGAGTGGGTGAAAAGAACCTGGTGGCCTTTGCTGGGTTATGTCCCGAATTTCACTCAACTTGTGAGAGGATGGCTCTGCTTCCAGTTTAAGTCTCCTAAGGACTCCACTATAATCTTGGAGCGCCTCTGGACACTGGATGGCGGTAGTATTATGCTGAAGCATTGGCGTGTGAGTTTTGATCCTTCACAGGATTACTTTCATTTACGACACCTGTGGGCCCTCCTACCTGGCCTACCACTATACCTTTGGAATGAAAAATCCCTTGAGGCCATTAGGAACTCACTTAGATGCTTCATTAGTGTGGATGCTAAGTCACTAGCTGGACCAGACAGGAAAGTAGTGAGGATACTAGTGGAGTTAGACATACATGATGTCCTGCTTGAAACACTTGACATAGATTGGAGAGGTCACCTTACACGCCAAAAACTCGACTATCTAGGAATACCCTTCAAATGCACTCCGTGCAGATAGACGTGAAATATGATAAATTTATGCACTGGTATTTTGGATGACGAACAGTCAGAGGAAACCATGCTTAAACTCTCCACCAGAATGGACTTTCTGGATGTGAACTCATAGGCTACTTTTCCAGACATTTTTGAGGTTGGTGAAACAACAAGCTCAGACTCCATCACTGGTATAATCAAAAACATTTTTCCATCTCTTTTTTTCTCGTTATCTTCATGGGAAAAGGAACTTTTGGACACCTCCACCATACTGACTTCGAGCACTACTTTTATACCTCGGGGAGACAATCCTCAGGGTCACACTGGTGCACTTCCTTCTCTTAAGGCTTCCTTCTCACATGGAGGGAAATCGACCCACCCTTTTCTTGACTCCGATTTACCCTCATCACCTGTTATCCTTTTTACTACCTCCACTCATGGCGGGCTACAGACCTCTCCCTTGCCTATTTCTGTTACCCCAAAAATTTTTTCTTGTTCTCTGGTAGAACGGGAGCCCCCCCATGCTTTTATCTCATCAAATATTCCCTTGGAGACCAAGAGTCTCGGTACCAAGTCAACTGAACAAGGGGAGGATTTTTGCATTCCAAGTCTAAGAAAATCAGAGCCTGGTGACAGCACAGTTGGCACAGTACCAGATTCTTTGATCCCGTCCTATAAATAAGTTTTATCCCCCACACCTCTCCCTACCTTCCTGGGAAAATCGATACTAAAAACTCATGCTACGAGTGCGGGCTCAGAATCCTCTGATATCTTGGGGTATTAACTATGAAAAATACTACACCTAGTCAAGAGGGCTAGGATTTGAACACTCTCCGATTAAAAAAAGAAGTGCTTGTCGAAAGGAGGGAACACCTGCTACACTCTCTTCTAATTCGTTTCTACCACATACTGATATTGGGGCACTTAGAGGCATGAAATCCCTAGAAAGAGAAAAGCCATGATCTTGCTCTCCCTCAATATCAGAGGGGTGCAAGGCCCACTAAAATTCACCTCCTTCCAAAGGCTCCTTTCCAAAACTTCTTTGGACATCATTTTCTTACAGGAAACTTTGGTAGACAGTAAAAAGGTTAGATTATTCTTGAACAAGTTCTTCTCCAACTGGCATACATGTTCTGTAAACTCTCTTGGTACCTCTAGGAGATTGGTCGTTTCTTGGGATCCTACTAAGTTTGAATTAACCCCCTTTCTATGCTATGGTGGAATCCTACTGATAGGTACTAGACGGTGGAACAATCAACATATCAACTTACTCAATTTATATGGACCATGCACTGATAGAAAGCTATTCCAGGACAAGGTGGAAGCTCGGGGCCTGTTTGACTATAGCAGGTGATTATGAACTTATAGCAGGTGATATGAACTTAAAAAATTCCATGGGGGAAGTGTGGGGGCCTCTGCCACACTGGACTCTATGAATAACTACTTTAATTCATTGTTCCTAGCACATGATCTGGTAGACTATTCTCCAGACGTTTTGGTCCCTACTTGGCGCAATGGAAATGCGGGTTCAGATTCCATTTCTAAGAGACTTGATCGATTTCTTATCACTGAAAAGTTTTTCTCCTTGGAGGGTAGGATAAAATCCTGGGTGGAATTTCCCTTTCTTTCGGATCATGCCCCTATCCTCTTGCAATTTGATTTGTCTTCTCTTCAGATTGTGTACCCCTGTAAATTGAATTCGAGTTGGCTTCTAGAAGCATAATTTAATATTATTGTCAATGATTTCTGGAAAGATCCCCTATTCTTGACTGAGCCAGGTATCCAACAACGACTTATCAGGAAGATAAATTTTCTTAAAGCCTGCATCAAACTTTGGGAAACTTCCCAGAGGACACAAAATATTCGAAGACTCCGAGACCTTGAGCTTGAGATATAGGCTTTCCTTATAGAAGATTCACACACGAGGGACAATAGGGATAAGTATCAAAACTTAAATTGTCTATAATCGGAGAGGAACCTACTACTACTTGCAGAAGAAGCACTTTTGAGGAAACGATGCAGAGCCAACTGTATAAAGTGTGATGACCTTAACACTAAATACTTCCACCATTTTGTGAGCTCTTGCAAGAACAAAAAACACATTTGGGAGATAGTAGATGAAGCTGGTACTCTCCATAGTGGACAACAAGCCATAAACAATGCAACAACCAGCTACTTTAAATCTTTCTATGATGCGATGCCACATGTCAATTTACAAGATCTAGTCGTAGTGGCCAGACTTTTTCCTCAAACTATTACAATGGATGATTCATTTCTCTTAGAAAACCCTTGCTCGCTACAAGAGATTTTGGAATCTTTAAAAACTTTTTCCAAGGATAAAATCCTAGGCCTCGATGGCTGGGCTGTAGAATTCTATCTACATTTCTTTGATTTAGTTGGACCAGACCTCTTGGAGCTAGTGGAATACACCAGACTCAGTGGAAAGGTGACTGGAGAAATGAACTCGACTTTTTTGACACTTATTTCTAAAAAAAATAACCCCACCACCTTTGGTGACTACATACCGATTGCACTCTGCAACCTGTGCTACAAACTAATCTTAAAAATTATAGCTACCAGGATAAAAACCATTCTCTCGAGGACACTTTCAGGTGAACAACTGGGTTTCTTAAAGGGATGTCAAATCCTAGATGCCATTGACACTGCCCGAGAGTTCTTACATAGCATAAAAACTAAAAGATCAAAGGATCTTATCCTAAAGCTAGACCTCAAGAAGGCATTCGACTGCATTGACTGAGATTTTCTTAGATTGATTCTGACACAATCAGAATTTAGTTACTCTACGATCAAATGGATCATGAGTTGTGTGGTAAGTGAAAAATATTATGTTTTGGTTAATGACAAATCTTCCTCTTTCTTCCGTAGTGGTATAGGATTGAGGCAGGGATGCCCTCTCTCACCACTCTTATTCATTCTGGTTATGGAAGCTTTGAGTCTGCTTCTCAAAAAGGGTCAAGAAGAAGGAAATATTATTGGAATTAAAGTGTCCAGGATTATCAAGGTTTTACACCTCCTATTCTTCGATGATGTTCTTATCATGACTAATGACACTCTACAACAATGGAGGGAAATTAAAGGAATTTTGAAGATTTGTTGTAGTTCTACGGGCTTGATAATTAACTGGACAAAATCGACTTTCATTATTCAAATCTGCACGAACGAACAAGCATTGGAACAAATAAAAGGAATATTCTCTTATAATTTTATTCATCTTTCTATTAAATATCCTGGATATATTATTAAAGTTGACTCCTATAAGCCTGCAGACTGGAACTAGCTCATAGAAAAAGTCGAGAAAAAAATTAGACATTGGTGCACTAGATGGCTCTCCTTAGGCGGTCAGTTCACTCTCATTAAAGTTGTCTTAGAAAAACAACCTATTTATTGGATGGACCTTGCAGCCATACCTACCATTGTTATTGATAAGATTCGAAAATTGACCTATAATTTTGTCTGGTCGGACAGCTCTGATCATTATCACCAACACCTTTGCAACTGGGAATCCTTGGCCAAACCAAAAATTAAGGGAATATGGGGGATCAGAAACATCTTCCACTTCAGCAAAGCATTGGAGGCCAATTCTCTTTGGCATGTGTTGACAAAGCCGGGCATTTGGTGTTGGATTATTGAGAGGGGGGATGAATCAGTAATAGAGAAATTTAACCTTATAATGCAAGTGTTATATCAGTGTAGCATTATCATCCAATAATTGCAGAGTAAATAAACAATGAAAAAATGAGAAATAATACACATACACAGTACACCAGTCTTTTTACGTGGAAACTCAAAGCGGGAGAAAACAACATAATGCTTTTTCTTATATGTCTTGAAGAATTACATTCATTGGAAGCACCAACTTCCTTTGTTTTCTAGCTGCAAATGGAAGGAGGCTGCAACCCCCTAGTTTCTCAGGCTGCAACCTAAGGGAAGATCCAACTCCCCAATTCTCTGGCTACAACCAGAAGGAGGCTACAATCCCCTATTTTCTCTGGCTACAACCACCTTTCCTTGCCCCATCCAACCACCCTGATGTATAAGTAGAATGATGGAACCAGTGTCACACTATCACCGTGAGATATATTGTTGTAAACTTGTACCAATAAACCTGCACCAAACAACCTATACCAATAACCTGAACCATGTATCAACCATGCATCAACCTGTACCTCAACTAGTAATCAACCTGTACCATAAACAAGTGCATCAACCATGCACCAACCTGTACCTCAACATGTACCATGAACAAGTGCATCGACCATGCACCAAACCTATACAAATAACATGTCACAATAACTTGTCCAAACAACCTATCACAACAACTTGTCTCATCAATATTATCAACCAAATCAGATCTAGTCACCAAGATCAATCACCAAGACAACTCTCAAAGATGTGCATCAACCAAACATAACACAAAAACTCATAATTATCACCAAGATCAATATGTGCCTCTAATAATATACCAATACAATTATGCTACATCATCCATAAACCATGTGTCAACAATACTACTAACAAGTGGTTCCAACCATGTACTAAGTATGTATCAATCATGTATCGAATACTCATCAACTATGACTCATGAATATGTACCAACATCATCAAATATACAACTCATGTGTGTGCCAACTCATCAACTACTTGTCTCAACCATGTACCCAACATGTACCTCAACCAAAATCCCTCATCAATTTCATCATCTAAATATGATTTGTAACTTTTTAATAGACCTGATGTATATGATCACATACCTGCAAACCTTCCTTAAATTTAACAACAAGATACTAGCATTTTCATCAAACTTTACTTTAGTCTCACATGACTAGTTTTGGATTAGTCAACAACCCTAACTTGAAATAATCATAACTATGTACCTGTAATGAATAAAGATCTGAAAATAGTACACAACGTTCTTCAGTGTGTTTTATGCAATTCCTCTAGGTGTCACTACTCGGAACCTCTCACAAAAGGCGTTATAGCAAAAATGGCATACCTTGTTGAATTCTGGCTTATTCTAGAGAGAGAACTTGTAGAGTGTGCCTCACACGGAATATTTGTTGTATGAATCTGAAAATTTTACATAGAATACTAAAGAATGTACTCTAACCAACAAATTTGGTCTTGCTGAATTTGGATCTGTTACGAAGAAGTTATGACATTTTTACCCGAAACACCTGTTTTAGACTAGTTTCAAGACTAGCCACAAACCCTATTTTCCATAGAGTTAAACTCCAAAAATACAACGACTCATAAAATGAAATTTGTTCCACATCTACTTGGATATGTTTCCTCAATGTCATCCCAATTTCATGGTCTGAATCATTCTAGAAAAATCGTTATTGTGAAAATGGTGAGATGACTTGCAAATAACATACCTTAGAAAGCATCATCAAAATAATTTATCCTCCTTTGAATTTTGGTCTTATTTACTTCACCTTCCCTCTGAAATGTGACTTAGATATCCTTTGGTTACCTCATTCACCTGTAGATATTCAATATTCTCAAGTGTGATTCAAATGAGAGAGCCTTGCCTCTTATTTATACTTTCATGTAGCTTCCTTAGAAGCATCTTCTAGACCACTTTGTCCACATAGTCACCTATGTCCAACTTTGCCCAATTTTCCACTTGTCTATGTGTCCAATAGACACTTGACCACTTAACCCATTTTCCTCATTTTAAGGTTAACCTTCTTATAACCACTTTCCATAATTAGAAAGTTCTCCATTTACTTTATTATTTAAATAATTCTCCTTGACTTTATCACTTCACTTTATTATTTAAATAATCCTCTTTGATTTTGTCACTTCACTTTATTATTTAAATAATCCTCTTTGACTTTGTCACTTCACTTTATTATTTAAATAATTTCTTCTTTGCAAGCACTTTGACTTCTTTGACCTTTTGGGGTTTCAAGCCAATCATATGAGGGCCCTTCAACTTTGTAAGGCCATAACTCTCAAACCGTAAGGAGTTATGTGACATTCCACATACCACCGGAAATGGAATGACATGTATTATCCATCTAGAATAGTATTACCTACAAATATATCAAAACTCATACCATTATACATAAAAAAAAAAAACTTGGGTCCATTACACAAACCTTTGTGCTACCGAAATTCGCTACCGGACTTTCTCCAAGGGTTGACATCAATCACTAAGGGTTTACATCAATCTACAATATCACTCTCCAATGGTTGACATCAATGACAACCAAAAATACATATCAACTGTCCATCAACCTAAGCCAACTGTCTGAAAATATCCCGCTTTGGAAGTGATGGCAACACCAACATTGATGGAAACACTTAGTCATGATAACATTCATGCTTATACTCCTCATCAATGTTTCTATCTCTCCCCCTTTGACATCAATGGAAAAGGGTATCTCTCTTTGGGGCTGCTCCCCCTGACTGAACTCTCCTTGGGATGCTCCCCCTGTCTACATGTCTCTGTGCTTTCTCTCCAAGAATTTCTATCCTACATCTGATAAATCTCTCCCCCTTTTTCATCAATGGAAAATGTATCTTTCCATCTGGGTCTGCTCCCCCTGACTAAACTGTCCTTGGGGATACTCCTCGTGACTGAACTCTTCCTAAAACTAATCTCCCAACCCAAATTGTCCTATTTATGGTGCTTCCTCGTGTACATCTAAGACATATAAGATAAGCATTCAAAAGCATTCATTTTGGAGTAGAAATTACTCTGTGTCTTTGGCAAAGATACTCAAAGGATTCTCGTGGAAGTGGTTCTGTAAAGTTGTTTTCCACTTGTTCTTTTGTGCCCACATATTCAACTCTGATGTTCTTTTCTGCAACCTGTTCCCGTAGAAAGTGATACTTGATTGGAATGTATTCGTCTTGGAGTGCATCACTGGGTTCTTTGAGATATTGATGGTGCTTGTATTATCACAGTAGATTGGAATGGGATCATCATACTCAACCTGTATATCTATCAGATTTTGTTTCACCCATAGAACTTGTGTACAACATGTTGCTGCTACAATATACTCTGCCTCGGCTGTAGATAAAGATATTGATGATTGTTTCTTTCTTAGCCATGATACTAAACACTCACCCAACTAGAACGTTGCTCCACTGGTGCTTCATTGGTCATCAATGAAACCTTCCCAATCTGCATTTGTGTAGACAATAAGTGATAGATCCTTTCGTTTTGAATACCATAATACAAACTCTTATGTTCCTTTGAGATATCTAAAAATCATCTTCATTGCTAGTACATGTGATTCCTTTGGTGCTGCTTGAAATCATGCCACCTATCCAATTGCCTGCATTTCATCTGGTCTGGATGCTGTCACATATAGTAAGCTAAAAATCATTGACTTATATTGCATCTAGTCTATAGACTTTGCAATCTTCCATTCTGAACCTCTTCATCATTTCTATGATATACTTAGTTTGAGAAATAAAAATTCCTTGGTTTCTTTGACATATATGAAGACCCAGAAAGAAGGATAGTTTTCCAAGTAATGAAATTTCAAATTCATTCTGCATATCCTTTCCAAATTTCGGGCTTAACCTGTCATTAGTACTTCCAAAAACAATATCATCAACATAAATTTCAATTAATGAAATACTACCTTGAGTTACGTTGATGTAGAGGTTGTTGTCTGCGCTTCCTTCCATAGTTCGTAGGGATTTTTGTCATTGTTGTTTCTGAGCATTATTCTGTTTTGAATGTGAACTGTTGTATGCACTACATGTGTCCAAAAAATATCTATCAATTTGGAATCCATTAGAATTATTCGATCCATTTCCCATGTAATTATCATCCATTATGATAATGTTCATTTGTCTCTGAACCACTCTCTAAACCAATCTGTGAATCAGTGATCTCGTCCACTTTCATATATATGTCCAAACCTGCTAAGTATTCTTAAAAATCCATCTCTGTCCATACTCTCCAAGACTCTACTTGCGCAACTGTCCATAATGTTGACCCATTTATCACTATGCTATCATGAAGTCTTGATTAATCTATCAAACTTAACTTCTGCTAACTGACTGCTCTGGATCTATCTTCTCAAACTCTGCAAGCTGCTCGAAAAATGGTTCTTTGGTCTGTCAGAGCTATCGCATAGACTCCCCTGTCTAATATTCATATTACATGTGAGTCTCTAAGATGGATAGCTCAGAACAATTATTTTTCTCATGTGTATTCATCATCATCTTCATTGGTAGATCCATCATCTCTTTGAGCTCTGACTTCTTTCTTTTTGTCTATGGATTCATCTTTTAATACAATACCTAAAAGTACAATAACTTGAACCTGTTCCTTATTTACTTGTCCTTCTTTTTTTTCATTTATTTTCCAAACCTTTATATATCTGACATCCTTCTTTTTCTCTGTATATTTTTCTTCATCTCGTTTGATTTTCAATCTTACGATCTCTAGGATCTGGTCTTTGTTCACTTGTTCTTCATGTTTTCTTATCCATACTTTCTTCTATCTGATGTCATTGTTCTCTTTCATGGAAGTATCGATCATGCTTCTACAACCACAAGCTATGTGTCCATAGTTATGACATTTGTAACATTCAATGTTACATGGGGCCACATAGGCATTTCTTTCTTGAACATTTCTTTTATAATACCTGCGATCTGCAACCTCATGTTCAAAGTTAGTACAATTAAAACAATGACCATAAAAGAAATTTGCATACCTGGGAGTGAATGATATTCTTTGTGGTCTACTCCTTCTGAATTTCTACCTTGACTGATCATGATCATGATTGAATCTTCTTTGTGGCTTGAACATGGATGGTCTTCTTGGAGATGTATCTTTATTAGTTTTCTTAGATTCTGGTTGACCATGATTCTTTACTTTGAGTACTTCAGCATAACTCTTTCTATTTTTTTCATTCTTCTTTTCTATAAATGTAGAGTACTTCTCTTCATTCTCTACAACTGATGTGGATATTTCTGTCTCTTCAACGTTCTTGTTGAGCTTAACGATTTTGACTCTTAGTGTGACAACTTCTTCTTCAATATTCTCAATCTCTTCTTCTTTCTTCATTATCTGAGACTTATGTTCGACAACATAGGTATTCCAACAGAGGATGAACACCTTTAGTAACCACTCACATAACCAGATCAAATATCAACACAATGATGTTTTCACGTGGTAAAACCACTATGGGGAAACATCCACAGCCCCATCCAACGCAGCCACTTGGAGTAGTTTATTAATGAAAAGAAAAAGATTACAGAGAGATTTTGCAAGAGAGTTTCTCACAATCGATCATCGGCAAATGACCCTCCATGCTCTTTAAATAGATATCATGGACCAATCGGGTGTTAAGCCATGGATCAATGGTCGTTAAGATCGAGGAGAGTATGAATCGTTGAATCACTCTATGTTGGGAACATATCGTGACCATCAAGTTTCCTAACTACAAATGCATAATAATGCATACTAAAGAAACACACTTTTACCTAATGACACAATATACCAAGTAGATCTTACTAACTCCTAAGTGTCTAAATATCCTAACATCCCCCCTTAAGAACAACTTGGGATAGGATTGAAGGATTTACAATAGTGACACAATAGGATAAGGAAGGAGGCATTAGAGCCTACCCCCCCTTAATGACAACTTCCTGAACTCCTAACATAGATCGAAGTTTGGAAAACTTCGCTTCTGTAAGAGACTTTGTGAAAATGTCTGCAACTTGATCTTCTGTAGGGAAAAAGAGCATTTCAATAACTTGATCATGAATGAGCTTTCTGATGAAGTGCATGTGTAGCTCGATGTGCTTTCTACGCTGATGTTGAACTGGGTCTTTGGCGAGCTTGATGGCACTCTGATTATCACACCAAAGGCTGGTCGGATGCTGGTGCTAGAATCCAAACTTTGAAAGGATCTATTGAAGCCACATGGCTTCCTGACTTGCATTTACCGCTGCTTGGTACTCTGCTTTTACTGAAGAAAGTGCAATAGCTTGTTGTTTCTTACAGGACCAAGTGATAGGTCCTGAACCAAGGATGGAAACATAACCTGCAGTAGACTTCCAATCATCAGGGTCTTCGACCCAATCTGAATCAGTGAAACCAACCAATAAAGGAGCCCCCCCTGAACTGTAATGTATCCGAAACTGAACTGTACCACGAACATAGCGAAGTATCCTTTTAGCTTCTTTCCAATGGATTTCATGGGGTGTTTGCATATATCGGGAAATAAGACTAACAACAAAGGAAAGATCAGGACGGGTATGAGTCAAGTATAAGAGGATACCAACTAACTGACGGTACAGGGTGGCATCAACTTCAGGAGAAGTACAGGTGGCAGAAAGATTGACTCCAGACTAGAAGGGAGAAGGGGTTGGTTTACAATTGTCCATGTAAAAGCGACAAAGAAGGTCACAAGCATACTTAGACTGGGAAAGAAAAATTCCTTCATTGGTTTGCAAAACTTGGAGGCCAAGGAAATAGTGAAAAAAGCCTAAGTTTGTCATTTCAAATTTCTTCTTAAGGCTGGTTTTCATATGGTTTAAAAGTTTTGAGTCACTACCAGTAAGGATGAGGTCATCAACATAAAGGACAAGGATTATGAGATGGCTTCCTACTTTCTTGGTATAGACATTAGGGTCATAATGGCATCTAGAGAATCTAGTGGAAACAAGAAAGATATCTTGGCATACCAAGCTTGTGGATCTTGCTTGAGACCATAAAGAGATTTATTGAGGCGACAAACAAGGCTAGAGTCATTCTGGACATAGCCAGAAGGTTGTTCCATGTAGATTTCTTCTTGCAAATCTCCGTGCAAGAAGGCAGATTTAACATCCATCTGATGGACCTCCCATTTATGTGAGGTAGCAAGGGCAAGAACAAGGCGAATGGAATTCATTTTTGCTACAGGGGCAAATGTTTCATTATAGTCAATTCCTTCAACTTGGGAAAATCCTTTGGCAACTAACTGAGCCTTTTGTCTTCAACACTTCCATCTGATGCATACTTAGTTCTGTAGACCCATTTGCATATAACAAGCTTTCTTCCTTTTGGAAGTGGCACAAGATCCCAAGTATCGTTTTCCATTAAAGACCAATACTCTTCATTCATTGTTGTATCCCAATCTGGATGACCTGAAGCTTCTGCAAATGTCTCTGGATCATGAGTTTCTAAAACTTGAGCCAAAAGAGAAGAGGCTCACTGGAACTGTGAACGTGTCCGACGCTGATCTGAAGGATCACCGACAAGATCACCAGCTTCTTCTCGTGTTTAATGGACCCATCTAGGAAGCAGTGGAGCTTGTGCTGGTCCAGGTTCAAAGGACTCATCTGGAGGAGGGTGAGCAGTCGGAGGTGGATTTTCATCCTCATTGTCATCATTTGAAGAAGAAACCAAATCATAAGAAGGCACAAACGATGAAGATGGCTCGCAGGCCGAAGAAGGCACAATCATGAAATTAGGTTCGGAGGCCAAGAGATTTTCATCAAATTTAACATCTCTTCTAATAATAATTTCATTACAATGTGATTGAAGAAGTCTGTAACCTTTGACATCTTCAGAATAACCAACAAATATACACTTCTCACTTTTAGGCTGGAATGCTTTTCTTTTCTCATCAAGAATGTGAGCCCATGCTATACTGCCAAATACACGGAAGTGACTTCCATCTGGTTTAATTTTAGTCCAAGCTTCTTTCGGTGTTATATTTTTAAGAGCCTTTGTGGGAGTGCAATTTACTATGTAATTTGCACAGTTTATGGCTTCCACCCAATACTTTAGACTCAATCCCTTAGATTGGATCATACAATTAGCCATTTCTTTTAATGTGCGGTTCTTTCTCTCAGCAACACCATTTTTTTGTGGTGTATATGGAACAGTGTGTTGCATTTAGATTCCCTGTGTAGTGTAGTAGCTTGTAAAATTATTGTTCAGATATTCACCTCCTTTATTTGTTCTCAACCTTTGAATTTGATGTCCAGATTGTTTTTCTACAAGGGCCTTGTAGGCCAAAAACTTGTCAAAAACTTCACTCTTGAGTTTTAAGAAGTAAACCCAAGTACGTCTGGAAAAGTCATCAATGAAAGTTAAGAAATACTTGCA
>ML787353.1:648857-661096 GCA_009831015.1 Picea engelmannii | reverse complement strand
CCAGTTACAAAAAAAAAAAAAAAAATGGTGAAATTACAATTTTTGTTGTTTAAAATACGTTTTTGAATGTATAAATAGATTAAGCACCCTGAAAAATCCCTAGACCACTAGAATTGTGCATATTTAAATACTGAAATTTGCAATTCCAACGATTTATGGCGGGATTTCAGACAAAATTCATCGAAATTGAAAAAAGTAGAACGTCTATATTTACTTTGAAATGAAATTAAATATAAATAAAATAGAAGTAATAGTAATAAGTATTTGAGATAAAGATATAACCATCACATCTAATATGATATCTTGGAAGTAGCTTTCTTTTTACAAATATTTGGGTGTAATGAAACATGTAATAGAAGGCATGAAAGCCCTATACTCTATGTAAAATAATTGTAAAAAAATTTCAAAGGAGTTGGAAATTGAGGAAGCTGCTTTTTAGAGCATTGGTATAAACAATAATTTTGTATGGTTGTCTTGTTATGAGTGCAAGCCTCTCCAAAAAAATATTGGATTAAAGTTGAGAGAGTTAAGAAACAATTCTTACTAGAGGAACTAGGAGTCAAAATACAAACCTCTTACTTTATTGTGTTTAAATAAATAGGGACATGTGTTACTATTAAAAGGAGAAGCATTATGTCTATATTAAAAGGAGAAGCATTATGTCTATTTATGACATATACTATCAAAATAAAACAAATGGACATGAAGAGATTACATTGCAAGAAAATGTTACAAAATTTCAAGATAAGGAAGTGAGGAGGAGAGTAGGCCACATGTCCTTCCAAATAACAAGCATGGTTAATCCACTCATGCTACAAATTTTGGAAGGGTTCAAAATTACTATGAAGAGGAATGGGGGAGGTAGAATTAGTATTTAAGATAGAGAGGAGGTTGGCATGGTGGATCTTGCACTTTTCATTTGGTTGTATAAATTAGGAAAGAGGTTGGGAAGCCATGGAAATGTAGGCCATCCCATACCACATCTCAAACACTCCATTTGTCAAGCATCCAATTTTGAATAGGGATTTTTCATCTAGCTAGTTTACTATTGTATAATAGGCATGACTGGTAAGTAGGAATGTGAAGTCAAGATTTTTGGGGAAGTCTGAGTTGAAGGGTTAGTATGTGGGAGGTCAAGGAAATACAATTATTCCATGGCACTAAGGACCACGAAAGATAAGGGCTTGAGGGGAGGGTGTAGCAACAATAGAGGCATACAATTGTAGAGTTGTAGACTCTATTAAGCAGGAGGTGGAGAGCATTAAGAACAATGTGAGAGAAACAAGGTAATACCTCGATTGAGCAAATAGATACAAAGTATTTGGAACAAATATGAGACATAGGTTTCTCTAAAAGCAAAGAGACCAAGTATCTAAAAATGGTGGAATTATACTAGCATACCAAGACATTCATAGCAAAGGTGGTGGAGGAGAAGGGCACTCAACACCAAGATTTATCTTATATTTTGATTGTTAAATATGTATTTATTCTCAAGAGGTGAATTCTAACATATTGATTAATAGCAGGGGAATTCTTGATTTAAGTGTATAAGCTCAACCTTTTTCACATGGAAAATATTTTTCAAATTTGATTGGAATAAATTGTTTAAATTTATAGTTATACATAATTGATGGGAACTTTGACCATGCCTCGTCCTTTCTGAGTGGAAAAGTTGAGTTTTTTTACTTATTAACTCAATCTGAAAATTAACCCATTGGCCATTTAGACAAATAAAATTAGGAGTATTAAAGTCAATTAGTGGACAAACTCAACATCTTTCCACTTTAAATTCTTCCCCAAATCAGTAAGAATTTTAGCAAAAGCTATAGTTCCACTTGATTAATGGGAACTTTGATCGTGGAACTTACCCCTTAAGTGTTTTAGATTATTTTAAAATGACCCAAATCATGTGAATTTTGAATTTTGAAAAAAATGAGAAAATTAAGAGGGAACTCTACCTAATTAGAAAATAATAAACTCATAAAAAAATTGAGTTTATCCACTTATTATTTCACAACATAAAATTATACTCTGGTTATTGCACCGAGAGTAGCTAGGTGCTCTACAACATAGTATGGGGGAGATGTTGAGGCGTTAGTGTGATCATATTAATTAATAATAATAATAAATCAATTTAATTAATAATAATAATAATAAAATAATAAATAAATTAAAACAACAATAGTAAAAAAAATATTAAATAATAAAAAAAAATGCACCTTAAGAAATTGGATCCCTCTTGGTAAATATTCTAACAACACTTGTATAATTGAAGCACAACTTATACTACAACATTTTGAAATTACATAACTATACTATACATTTCAAAAGTACAAAGTTAACATTTTGAAACTATACAAGTTATAGTTTTCTTCTTGGGAACATATATGATTTCGTAAGAGGTTACTAAGCGCTAAGGTAAATGATGGAGGACCTTTTGGGGACCTGGTTAGAGGTTACAAGGCACTTAGGTATTTAATGGAGGCCCATTCAGGGACCTAGTTAGACTTTTTTTTAGGAGCCTTAGTACTTTTCCGTGAGTTATGAGCATCACTGAGGAGCTGGAAGTGACATTATAATTTATACGCGTCTATATTAAATGATGCATTAAACTATTTTCTTTGTCAACCTACTATATTGGCTTGTATTTCGATGATCTCCAGCTTTCTTATAGCAATTTTTTGGCGACGTTTTGAGCTATCAATACTGTAGTGGAGACATAATGAATGTTGATAGATCTTGATAGATCAATACTATTTTGAGCAGGTTAATGAATGTTGTTAGTTCAATACTATTTTGAGAAGGTTAATGAATGTTTTTTTTTAACAGAAACGGTTATAGAATATATTAAAGGGGTGGACTAGCCACATATCCGATTACAATTGGCCTCGAATTTCTTCGGGCCTGTCTTTCTGAACCATTCTACTTCTATAGCTAGAAACTTGTGAACTGAACTAGTTCCTGTACGTCTTCTAATAGAATTGGATTAAATTTAAATGCCGAAACTCCATTCACTGTTTCAGTTTAAGGCTCAACACTATTTCAGCATATGTCTCAGCATTATTTCAGCATTTGTTACAGCGGTGTTTCAGCATATGTTCCAGCATATGTTCCAGCACTGTGTTTCAGCATAAGTTACAACACTGTTTCAGCATATTATCCAGTACTGTTTCAGCATATGTTCCAGCACTGTGTTTCAGCATATGTTCCAGCACTGTGTTTCAGCATATGTTACAGCACTGTGTTTCAACATAAGTTACAGCACTGTGTTTCAGCATAAGTTACAGCACTGCTTCAGCATAAGTTCCAGTACTATTTCAACATAGGTTCCAGCACTGTGTTTTAGCATATGTTCCAGTACTGTGCCTCAGCATATGTTCCGGCCTTGTGTTTCAACATATGTTCCAGCACTGTGTTTCAACATATGTTCCAGCACTGTGTTTCAGCATAAGTTATAGCACTGTGTTTCAGCATAAGTTACAACACTGTTTCAGCATATGTTCCAGTACTGTTTCAACATATGTTCCAGCACTGTCCTGATGCCCCTATCCTTATTCTAGCGCGTCCCTGCACAAGACTTCTCTCACCTGCCTCATACCTTCGTGCCTGCACTTTGGATTCCTTCCTGGCAAATTTCAGACTTCTGCAAATTATGACAGGAGAACTCCGGTCGATTCCTTCTCCTCGGACTCTAAGGGATAGGTCCATAAATTTCAGCTCCATTTACGCTGATGAATCCCTTGCCCAGGGAGGTGTCTCTGTTCGCTTCATGGTCTGCCAACTAATTAAGATGCCTGAGGACATGGTATAACTTCACCTCTTCGAAATCCTTCATCTGGACTAGAACCTTCCTATAATAATGGTCCAAGCTCACGTTTTTGGGAGCCTTCCTCTGATTGAGAGCATGGATAAAGATTCTAGAGCCCCCTATGACATCCAAATTCGAAATTGATAACCTTCTGGCCTGAGCCAGCCCCTGCCAGATTGCTAAAATTTCAATTGTATTATTGGTGTTCAGACCCAGCCCCCAGGCAAAGTTGAGCACAATTTTCCCTGAGGTGTTGAGTAGGACCCCTCCACTTCCCGCGGGACTGAGATTCCCTTTCGAGGCCCCATCCACCTGCAGGATGTGCTTCTCCAAAGAAGATCTCCACTTTAAGAACTCTTGTTCCTCCAACCTAATTTCCCAAGGGGAATAGTGTTTGGTAAATTGCTTGGTTCTGTCCAAGAGGGAGGGATCAAGCTCATGGAACCAGACATACTCATATTTGTTAGGGGTTACTTCGTTGGTGATATTAGTCTTTGAGGCTATCAGATCTCCCAGAATCGCTTTCACTTTGAGTGCAGTTTGGGCCGGTGTCCCTGCTATATCCCTGAAGATCCTGTTGTTTCGCTCCAGCCACATTTTCCAGCAGACTACTTTCAGCACCCACATCCAGCAATGCTTTAGCAGGTTCAACTTGGTAAAGGAGAAGGGAGCCAAATCGACCTAGGAGGTAAACAAAGAGGTAACTGAAGAGGGTAGGGGTACATTCAACTGGCCAAGAATGATATTCCAAAGTTCCAGAGCGTAGGGACAGAGGAGAAAGAGGTGGACAGAGGTTTCAACATGACAAGCACAGAGAGGGCATCGAGAGGGCCCTTCCCAACCTCTTTTTGAGAGGTTTTCCCAAGAAAGGATGTTGTTGTGCAGAAGGGACCAGCAGAAGAGATCTACTTTGGGAAGGGACGGATGAAGCCAGAGATTTCTCCACACTAAGGGATCAGGGGCTACCCACGAGATTGCTTGCAGGGATGCATAACCAGCTGCAGCAGAGTAACTGCTAGACATAGAGCCCCAACCTCTTTTGTCCTTCTTCCTGGCCGAGGAGGGGGAGCACCCTTGAAGAGCATCCAGGAGGGTTTGAGCTTCAGTTTCTAAGTGTTGCGGATAGTCCCCCAAATCCCACTTAAACCAAGAGCCGTCCTGGTTCCAAGCTGAAAGATCCCACAGGGTGACTTTGATAAAGGAATGGAACCAACTCTTGATGTTTTCCATCCCTTCCGAAAAACTTAAAGGGGTCTATCCTAAAATAGAGTCTTCCCAAAACTTGATTTTTCTGCCATTCCCCGGGATCCAAAATAGATTTGAGGTAATCAAATCCAGAGCCTTAAGGCAGAGAGAAAGGATGGGAGAGCCTTTTCTAGACAAGGGGGGGCGCTCAAGGCACCTTTCTTTGTGACCACAAAAATATTTAAGCCTTAGAGCTTTGGAGCTCCAAGTGGTTTTACCTCTTATCATCTTCCAGAGAATCTTACCTCCCATGGCCAGATTCTGAATGGCCACATCTCTTACTTGCAACCCACCTTCCATCCTGGGGGATTTAACCTTGTCCCAGCTGACTAGGTGCATTTTTGTCCCCTCATTCCTTCCCCCTTCCCAAAGAAGTTTTCTCAATATGTTGTCTAAGTCTCTCACAAATCCTCTCGGGGCAAGGAGAATGGAGGCCTGGTAGACAGGAAGAGAGGTGAGAACATAATTTATGAGGATTAACTTCCCTACTTTGTTCAGCCATGTTGCTCCCCAGGCCAAGATCCTGGCTTTCATCTTGTCCAACAGAGGTAGCCACAGGTTACTTCTGGGAGCTGCTTTGATTAGCGGGATTCCTAGATATTTAATGGACTCCCACGTTGAAGCTCCTTCCATTTCCAACACCCTGGAAATGCCAATTATTTCTATAGGAGGGCAGTTCCAGCCATAAATTTTACTCTTCCTCAAACTGATTTCGCTGCCTAAAATTTTAGTGTAGTCATCCAATTCTTTCTTGAGAGCTCTTGCGGTGGACAGGTTGGCTTGGCCCAGAAGGAGCGTGTCATCGACAAATTGAGCATGATTAATTCTCTCAACTCTAGGAGAAATTGAGAGGCCAATTAAGGAGCGTTGTTGCATGCTCTTATTCAGCTGAAAGCTTAGCACAGATGCTTGAATGGCATAAAGCAAGGGGGATAGGGGGTAGCCCTGTCTAAGTCCCCTTGAGGCTTGGAAAAACTCAATCGGTCTGCCATTGACCAGTGGGGCGATCCACGGCCCCTCTATACAGGCCCTAATCCAGTGAACCAAATGTGGGTGAAATCCCATCTTGAGCATCACAGCAAAAAGGAAATTCAGCCGAACTCTGTCAAAGGCATTCGCCAGATCCAGCTTGACTAACATTCCTTTCTCCTTCCTTTGACAGCTTGAGTGGATAGCCTCTTGCACAAGGATAATATTGTCCTGGATTTGTCTCCCCTGGATGAAGCCCCCCTGGTTCTCCGGGATGATCCTGGGGAGGACCTTTTTTATTTTGTTTGCTATTACTTTGGTGATGATTTTGTACCCCGAATTGCAAAGTGAAATAGGGCGGAATCTAGTAAAGCTTTCGGAACCTTTCTCTTTGGGGATTAAAGCTAGAAAGGAGGAGTTGGTTCTCCCTCCAATTTTGCTACAGTTCTGAGATTTCCTCACCATTCTGACTAGATCTTTTTGGATGATATCCCAGCAGGCTATATAGAACTTGGCTGTGAATCCATCAGGCCCGGGGGCTTTATCTGGGTTCATATCTTGGAGAGCTTTGCTGATCTCCTCAGTCGTAATAGGGGCTGTCAGCCAACGATTGTCATATTCATTTATCAGCTTGGGGACCACCGTGAGAGGATAGCGCTCCGGTCTAGTAGGGTCCTCCAGCTCTTCAGTAAACAGATTTTTATAGAAGGAGTGGGCAGCAAGTTTGATCTCCTCAAGTTTTTTGTAGGTTTGTCCCTGAAATTGAATCTCTCTGATTGAGTTATGATTTTTTCGGGATTCTACCTGCTTGTGGAAGAAGGAAGTGTTTTTGTCTCCTGCTTGGAGCCAGATACTTCTCGACTTTATTCGCCAGTACTCTTTCTCTCTTCTAAAAGCTTTGTGAAGCTTCTTTTGCAGCTCCAACTCATCATTCAACGTCGTTGAGGTTACCGTGGAAGACTCCATATGACGTTGGTGTTTCTCCAGGGCCCTTTGGGATTTTTTCCTTTCCTGCAACAGGGAGGGTAGGTTCTTTGCCCAGTTTTTGAGATCCACTTTGAGCCTTCTCAGTTTTTCTTCCCAAATGAAGAAAGGTGATCCCGACACACTCTTCTTCCAAGACTCTGAAACCAGCTCGAGGAAGACTTTCGAGGAGACCCATAGCGGGCTGAAGCGGAAGGGGATCGGGCCCAAATTTTCCCCAGGGGTCAGGGAAAGGGAGATGGGCTTATGATCTGAGGTGCAAGCTTGTAGGATTTCAGACGAGGCGAAAAGTCCAAGGGTTAAAAAGGAAGAGTGAACCAGGAAGCGGTCTAAGCGGGCTGCAATGTGCCCTGGTCCCACTCTTTTGTTGTTCCAGGTGAAATTTCCTTTACTGGGTTTGATGTCCTCCAGATCCCAATCCAGCATAATTTCTTCGACCCACTCCCAAGCAGGGTCTCTTACGGGTGTTCCTCCTTTTTTTTCAAAGAGGGCTAGGGTGACATTCAGATCTCCAGCCAGAATAAGATTCTCATGATGGTTAGTAGAAAGGAAAGTATTTAGAGATTCCCAGCAATCTTTTTTTTCCGATAAAAGAACCGGAGCATAAATATTGAAGAGGCTAACCTAAAGTCCCAATTCGTGGTGCAACAACTTCGTGGACAGCCAATGGATGGTGCTATGTTCTTCGATCAGGTCTAGCGTTGAGGAGTTCCAGAAGGTGGCTAGACCTCCTGAAGCTCCCCTGGCGCTAGCGGCTCTACCTGCTCCTTTTTTCCAGAAATTGTTACTAGCCTAGAAGGTCTCAGGCTCCTCCATCTTTGTCTCCTAGATCAGAAGTACATCCGGGGAAGTCATTCTGACTAGATCTTTGACATCTTCTTCTTTTAGTTTGCTTCCCAACCCTCTGCAGTTCCAGGAGACGAATAGCATTAAGAACCAAAGGGGGGGGGGGTGGCTCCTTTCGAAGCCTTGCCTTTTTTGAGGATCTGGTTTCTATCATAGCCGGGATGGTATGCTGAAATCCTGCAGTTACATCCCTGTAAGATTTATCCTCCCTTTTTTTTTCTCTGGTTTCCTTCCTCTAGGGGCCTTCTCTGGGGTTCCAACAGAACTGCTAGTCTCTGTGGCCCCCTCATCTGTATCTGTGCCCGTTTCAAAATCTAAAGGGATGTGCTCCTCATCCGACTTCATGGGTTCATCTGCTAAAGGGGTTTCATTGACCAGTATTAGATTTTCTGGGGCTGGCGGGGACTGAGTGGCTATAACTATTGGCTCTTTCCCGGTTTCCTTTGGCTTGTTAGCTCCTTCTTTCGAAGGTGCCTTCTGAGGGTTTGTCTTTGAAGATGGTGGTTGGCTCACCTGCTCTGGCCTTGGATCTTTGGATTTAGGTCCTGGTTTTCTTTTCTTGACCTTTTTCCCGCCCTCAACATCTTCCTTTTCTAGGTGTTGGTTCTTTGGGAAATTCCTCTGGAAGTGTCCATGCTCTTGACAGGATCTGCACTTGAAGGGAAGGTGTTCATAATCAAGTTTCTGGTAGTGAGACCAGTTTCCCACAGTAAGCTTCACTGCCTCTGGGAGCCCTGCCTCAAGATCCACTTCAACACATATCCTAGTGCAGTTGTAGATGGACTTATTGTCTGTCGTATCAATGAATTTCCCTATTCCATTCCCTATCTTTTGCAGAGCTTCATAGTTTCAGCAGTGTACCGACAAGTTGGGGAGCCTGACCCAAACAGGTACCTCCTTTGGCAGTTCCACCATGGGATTGAAGTCTGGGGTCCATCGGTTCAGATACAGCCCCTGGGTTCCCATAAAATATGGTCCATTTCTAAAAATGAGATCCTTGTCTTCCTTGTTTATAAACTCAAAGAGAAAAAAGCCATTGCTCAGAGGGTAGCAGGTAACTTCTTGCTTAAGGAGAGGCTTCCAGTTCCTTTGGACCCAAGCTTCAGTGGTTTTTTATGAGGGCTAAAGTCCCATAAACTGGCCTACCAGCCCTCTCTCAGAGACAACCAGGGCTATCTTAATCGCTTGCGTCTCCGGGAGGGAAATTTCTGGGATTTCATCTAGCTTTTTTATGAATTTTGGAACCGAAGAAGGGCCCTTGCGCTTGCCTCCACTGACAATCAGCTTCCTGAACGTGTCCTCTTCTGAACTCGGAGGGGGAGGGGCCCAATCTCCACCCCCTGGGGCAGCCATGGCTGGCTCTGGCTATAAAAACAGACCCTAGACGCTCTCCACGAACCCTATCGCATGAACCCTAAGAGTTCTACAGGTTAATGAATGTTGAGGAGACATAAACTATAGTTATAACTGAGGTATTGTCTCTGCCAAGAGGGTGGTTAGGATTTGTATTCAAGAGTCCTAAAGACTCTGCGAACATTTTAGAAAGGTTTTGGGGATACAGGGGTGGGATTTTGATGTTGAATCGGTGGCGAATAAGTTTTAATCCATCGACGAAGTACTTCATCTTTCGCCACCTCTGGGTCCTTCTTTCGAGACTACCTTTTCAGTTGTGGAATGCTAAGGCATTGGAGCTGATAGGTAATGCCTTAGGCCATTTTATTAGGGTAGATAATCAAGCATTACTTTCTTTAGATAAGAGGATGGCAAAGGTGCTCATAGAGGTAGACATCCACGTAGGATTACTGGAAACACTCGAGATAGAGTGGAAGGGTCATTTGTTTGTACAGAGGCTGGATTATCTGGGCCTTCCATTCTGTTGCTTGCTCTGTAGATGAACTGGGCACCTTCAAAAGGATTGTACTCATATATACGGGGCCTTGGTTGAGGAGGAATCATCGGAGGACACACCTGCCAATGACTACTCTCCATTGATGGATGCACAAGAACCAGGAGATTACTCAGGATTGAGGACTGAGGAGAGTCCAGAACCAACAAATGCTACTTTTATTGGTAAGATAAAATTTTACTGTCCTTCATTGTATTGTTCGTTATATTCATGGGAAAGAGACCATTTAGACAATGTGTTCTTTTCGGATCTATTACACTAGCCAGAGGTGGGTAAGGAAAAAGCTCTGGACTCTGTTCAAGAGACCCCAAAATTAGTTGAAGATCGAAATCTACCCACTCCTAGGACTGTAAGTACACAAGAGAAGAGACCTACAGTCCTCCCCGAAACCTTGGCAAAGGAAGACTCATTCATAGTCCCAGGTTTTTGTGAACCTGTCTCTAGTGACCATTCATTGGATAAGATTATTTCGGCTTTAGTCCCCTCCTTTAGCGAGACTACAAACCCTACTCTGATTCCTACCTACTTGGGGAAGGAGGTAGTGGATAGAACTAATTATTTTGGTCATCATAGAGCTTCCACAGGTGATGGGAGTGCTTTAGGGAAGGAGCATGCTTGGTGGCGGGGTTTGGGGTTTGAAATTTCCCCTATCAAAACCAGGAGTGCCTGCAAAAAGGTGGGAAACATTGATCAATTACATGCAAAACAAATTCCTTCAAACTTAGAACAATGAGTGCTCAGAGGCATGAAATCCATGGCAAGGAATAAATCATGATCCTCCTCTCTCTCAATATCAAAGTAAGAGGCTCCCTAAAAATGGCCTCCATGAGAAGACTTTTATCTAAAACTCTTCCTAATATAATTTTTCTTCAAGAAACACTAGTGGCTGCAAAAAAGGCTAGAAACTTTATGTACTTACTCAGACCTGAGTGAATGATTTGTGTAGTGAGTTTTGTGGGGAAGTATGGAGGGCTACTTGTATCTTGGGATCCTAATTTATTTGACTTAGTACCAGTCCTAATCTACGGTGGGATTTTTTTGACAGGTACCAACTTAGCGGATAAGAGGAAGGTGTCATTTCTGAATGTGTATGGACCATGTCAATACCTTAAGAATTTATGGGAAAAAGTGGATGGAAGGGGCTTACTAGCACATAATGATTTGATAATGACAGGGGATATGAATTTCACAAAAAACTTAGAGGAGGTTTGGGGAGTGTCAACATTGGCAGATCCATTGGCGGTCTTTTTTAAGGAATTAAAAAAAAAATCTAATGGATGTGGCCCCTGCTGCGGTGGTTTCGACGTGGCGAAATGGCAGGTCCAGAGATGAAGGCATTGCAAAAAGGTTAGAAATAATCTATGTGGCGGAGCATATTATTACATCATATTTGAGATACAGAGCATGGGTATAATTTCCATTTATTTCTAATCATGCATCAATTTTACTACAGTTGGGTGATGGTCTATCATCGGTGGCTCATCCATTCAAGTTAAATCCTGCCTAGTTACAAGAAGAATATTTTGATTCACTGGTACGTGATGTGTGGAACAATTTAAATGTACAACAAGCTGAGGGATATCAAAGAAGATTAATAGAGATACTATCAACTCTAAAATCTCAAGTGAAGGTATGGTCTAGGGAAAAATGTTTTCTAAAACGTTTAGAGATGGATACGCTTGACAAAGGATTAAAAAATATCTTTCATCAGAAGGCACGGGGTTTACAAAACACGGATATTTATCAACAGTTGATGAAAATGGAGGTTGATCGCAAAAAACTATTACTGGAGGAGGAAGAACTATGGTGACAAAAGAGTAGGGCCATCTGGATAACAAGTAAAGACAAGAACACCAAATTATTTCATCTCTTTTCTAGCTATATAAGGAATAAAAAACATATATGGTAGATAGAGGATGCAACGGGTCGGCTCCATATAGACCAGGAGGCCATAAAGGAGGAAGCAATCAATTTTTTCAAATCTTTCTATCAACATAGTCAAACAAATTATATCAAAGAACAGGTAGGTATAGTCAAGATTTTTCCTAGAATGGTGATGGAGGACGATGTTATAAATCTTGAAAATCCATGTACCAGGGAGGAAATTCTAGAAGTTCTAAAAGGATTTTCAAAGGATAAAAGTCCTGGGCTAGATGGCTGGACTATAGAATTATTTTTTCATTTCTTCGAGCTACTTGGACAGGATTTGCTCGATGTTGTGGAGGATACTAGACTCAGAGATGCAATAATAAAATAGATCAACTCAAATTTCTTAGATTTGATCCATAAAGTAAATATTCCCAACACTTTCAATGATTTTCTACCAATTTATTTGTGCAATTGATCCGGATTTATGTAGGAACACAATGAAATACAGAAATACACATAAACACAGAGATGCAGCGGAAATAAGACTTCATTTCATTAATAACAAATGACTGAAATATGCTTACAGACAGAATGGAAATAAACTAGCTAGGG
>ML787353.1:607539-644212 GCA_009831015.1 Picea engelmannii | reverse complement strand
CCAAAAACCTAACCCTAGGAGATGAAGCGCCAAAAGTCATGTGGGCCCCATTTGGGTAAGTTAGTACATCAACTTCCCGGGGTCGTAACTTTTGCATACGATCTCCGTTTTAGGCGTGTGATAGCTCGTTGGAAAGGTATCATAAAGGAGATTAATTTTGGGGGCTCAATCATGCCTTTGGATATCATTGAGAACCTCGATCTAAAAAAACCTTCATTTAGGCGCTCAAAATGGCCCCGGAAGTTAAAAACTGCTAAAAATAGTAAATTGCCAAAATTGCCAGAAAACTGTTTTGAGCCAGTCGGAAAAGGTGGGTGGCCACCGATATCCACCTGGATCAGCAATTTATGCTACAAGATCATTGCAAAAGTAATAGCCAAGAGAATCATGCCCATTCTCTCCCATGCTTTATCTGAGGAACAACTGGGATTTCTTAAGGGAAGGAAGATTTTAGATGCTATTGGTACGACACATGAGTGTTTGCATAATATAAAAGCAAAGAAACTACAAGCTATTAATTTAAAGCTTGATCTAAAAAAGGCTTACAACTGTACAAATTGGGATTTTTTGAGGTTAATCCTGCTACAATGTGGCTTTGGATTGCCAACTAAAAAATGGATAATGAGATGTGTAACCTCTATTGCTTATGCAATACTGATTAATGGAGAGGCAACCAATTTCATTCAGATTAGAAGAGAACTTCGTCAGGGTTGTCCATTGTCGCCTCTCCTTTTCATCCTTGTAATGGAAGGACTTAGTTTCTTGCTAAAAAAGGTCAAGTTGATGGTGTGTTGTTTGGGATAAAGGTATCATGAATCATCAAGGTTTTACATTTTCTCTTTGTGGACGATGTGATAATTATGTCAAAATCTGATGTAACCGAATGGATTGAAATTAGTAATATTCTTAGTGTTTTCTGTCGAGCGTCGGGGTTGCGGAAAATGTTCAGAAGTCTGCCTTTTTACATTCAGGAGTTCAACATGAAACTCTCGAAGAATTAAAATATTTATTTCATTTTGATTATAAATATCTTTCAGAAGGCTTTAAATATATGGGGTATTTCTTAAAACCAGATAGCTATAAAGCGAAGGACTCGTAGTGGCTCATTGAAAAATTTGAAAATAGGATAAATCATTGGTGTAACAAGCTGCTAACTTTGGGAGGTCGATATGTGTTGATAAAAGAAGTATTAGAGATCCAACCAATATATTGGTTGGCCTTAACACATATTTTGATTTCTATACTAAATAGGATCTGTAAGATGGTCTTTTCCTTCCTATGGTCAGGCAACAAGAAAAAATGAAGCTATCATTTATGTAACTGGGAGACTCTCTCAAAACCAAAATTGTTTGGAGGGTGGGGATTTAGAAATAGCTTTATTTTCTACAGGGTGTTGAAAAGTCAACAAGAAATGTGTGTCTAATTTATTTTTCCCTTAAATAAATTGGACAATAAATATTAATCTATTATTTCATAATTACTTAAAAATAGTTAACTGAAATGGAAAATCAGTTAGATATAGGAAATTCAAGTTCAAAGGTTGGCTGGTGGGACATCCAAGTCAAATTGGTTGTAACTGAGTGATTCAAAGTTGTAACAGAGTTGGATCTGTAGTTATGTGAGTTGTGAAGTAGTTTAACTCAGTTAACTGAGTTAAGCTTAGTTGTACTAGTTGTAACTGAACTTACACTAGTGAGAGATCAATAATTAATTAAATCAGTGATCTCACATGCAACTGAATATTTACCACTGTTAACTACATGCATGTCAAATCCAATGGAGACCCAGATGAGATAACAAGTGAAAGGGACGGTTTAACTATCAATTGTGACATTAGTGAGTGCACTCATGCAACCACACGCACAGTGGATGTTCCCATGAGGAATGTGCAGCCTAGGCAAGAGGATTCGAATTCATTTGCAGGGTTTTCCATCAGCAGGGATTTTGCGCAGAGGAGGCAGGCTGTCTGGAAGCAGTAAAATGACACATGAATTTGCCAATTTTTGTATGACAGTGTGAGACAATTGTTATTGTACTGAGAGCTCTTGGATTAGAGTTTGTATGAGATTGTTTCATGATTCATGATATAAACATAATATATGATAGTGGGGTTTTTAGCTTTATGCTTTCCTGGTAAAAACATATGTGTTATGTGTGATTGATCTTTCTTCTTGATATTGCAATTGGTGATCGTGTTTTAAATTCCACAAGAATATTTGTAGAAGCGATTCTTTATTTAAAAGTGGCATATAATTGTTAGATCATGAGAATCAAGGCAATACATAATTTGTATTGAAATTTCTACATGGTATCAGAGTGCGGAAGATTGTAGAAGTTGAGTTTGTGATTGGATAGAATTCGAATTTGCAAAAAGACTTTCTTGGTGCTACAGTTGATTCAAGATCAAAATGGATTTCAATGGATTGAGGTTAGAGTATGCACTCGAGGGAAACTCAAACTACATTTCTTGGAAGGACAGGATGGAGGTAGTACTCGAAGACAATGGCTTGAAGGAATTCATTGACAAAGATGTTCCTAAGCCAGGCGTTGCAAACGCTGCAAATCTTGATGCATGGCAAAAGAAAGTAGCAAAGGTGAGGAGGATCTTGTTGGAGGGAGTAAGAGACTACATTGTCTTAAACCTCCATGGGAAAGCCACACCAAATGCAATGTGGAAGGCTTTGACAGATCTATTCCAAAACAACAACGACCATAGGAAATTGACACTCAAAGATAAACTCAGGAAGATCAAGATGGAGAAGGGAGACTCCATTCCAAAATATCTCACGAAGTTTATCCAATGTCAGGATGAGCTGGGGAGTGTGTGAATAACAGTCATTGATGATGATTTGGTGAGCTTGTCTCTCCTAGGACTTCCCAAGAATTGGCACAGTGATCAAGACTCTGTCAATGGAAGGGAAAAATTGCTAGTTTGGGAACAACTATGGTCAGATCTAGTGCAGGAGGAGTTTAGGCGGAACACCAGAGACGGGTCATCATAAAAGAATTATGATGAAGAGGATTGTGCTTTGGCTGCCAAGGCAAGGAGAGGGAAGGGGAAGAAACTCCATTCAAAAACTGAGTCTAAGGCAAGAAGCTATATCTGTCCAAAGTGAAGTGTTTTCACTGTCATGAACATGAGCATCTTGCTACTAACTGTCCACAGAAGAAGAAGAACAAGAAGGCTATTGGAGCTGCAGTTGGTGAGGCCCTTGCCTCGTAATTTGAACTTGACTTCTCTTTGATCGCATGCATGGCTTCAAGTGAATTGGGATCTATGTGGTATTTGGATAATGGCGCTTCCTTCCACATGATGGGAGATAAGGAGCTTTTCAGTGACTTGGAGGAGAAAGATCTCAAAATGAATATAGATATGGACGATGATGGATGATATAGTGCAACTGGAATTGGTACCATTACCTTTCAGAGGGAGTCAGATAAACCATTTCAATTGAAAGATGTTATGCATGTTCTAGGTCTGAAGAAAAACTTGGTCTCAGTCGCAATGTTGGAGGACAAAGGCTATGATGTTGTTTTCAGCGATGGAAAAGATTTCTTGCGACATAAAACAACGGGTCAAGTCAAGAAGATAGGGATTCGAGTTAAGAATCTCTACAAGTTGGAGGTAGATGGTTGCATTTCCATGATGGGCAAGGCAGAAAAAGTGGTGAGCTGGGATGAGGACGAATTATGGCACATGCGATTGGGCCATCTTCATCATGTAGCCTTGAAAATCATGCAACAAATATCTACTGGACTTCCAATGGGAACACTTGCTCAGATAGATCAGTGCAAGGGTTTCACCATGGGGAAGTATGTAAAGTCCACATTTCATGAAAAGGAGAATCGTGCTTCGGTGATCCTGGAGAGATTTCACACAGAAATGTGTGGACCATTCTCAATTGCTTCAACAACAAAACATAAGTATTATGTTATTTTTTTTGATGAATTTTATCGTAAATGCTGGATCTTCTTCATGCAGAAGAAGGATCAAACATTCTCAAAGTTCTGTGAGTTTAAAGCATTGGTGGAGAAAAAGTCAGGGAAGCAAGTGAAGGCTCTAAGGAGCGATAATGGTGGAGAATACATCTCTAACAGATTCAAATAATTTTGAAGCAAAGAAGGAATTCGAAGAGAACTCATAGCACCTCATAACCCACAACAAAATGGGGTTGCAGAGAGGAAGAACAGAACGATCATGGGTGCAACACGAATGATGATGCATGATTAGGGCCTACCAATGTATTTGTGGGTGGAAGCATGCAACAATGCAGTTTATGTGAAAAATCGTTTTCCTCATAGAGTACTTGGCATGAGTACACCTAAAGAAGCTTTCACTGGTAAGAAACCTGATTTTTCACACTTTAAGATTTTTGGCTCATCTGTTTATGTGCATGTGACCAAGGATGCCAGGAAGAAGCTGGAACTGACTGCTAAAGCTGGGATTTTTGTGTGGTACACACAAACACCCCATAATTATCATGTGTGTTTTCCTAACAGTAAGATGACTGTTATGCGACGAGATATAAAATTCAATGAGGGGAAAGCCATGTGGTTGTCGCTTGAGAGGGAGCTAGACTTGCATGTAGAGGAGGAACTATTGGTTCCCAAAGATGAGTCTGAAGATGTGTATCAACCACATGAGGAGGTTCATGGAGTGGATGAAGCCACTCAAGTAGAGCCATCCATAAAAAATGGCAGAAAGCGCACCACAGAAGCTGATAGATTGAGACTAGATGTTGCACAGAATGTAGGAGCCCCTACTTCACAGCACAGACAAAGACATTCTCCTAATCGATTTACTGGATACATGGATCTCATGAGAAAATGTATTGTGACTGAACCATCTTCCTTTCATAAAGTAGTGCAAGATCTCACTTGGGTTGATGCAATGGTGGAGGTGTATGACTCCATTGTCAAAAATAGTGCATGGGAAATTGTCCCAAGACCGGTCAACAAATCAGTCGTAGGTTTGAGATGGATCTACAAGGTAAAGCAAGCTATTTATGGGAGTGTGGATAACTACAAGACTAGGTTTTTGGCCTGACGCTTCTCACAGATCGAGGGGATAGATTATGATGAGACCTTTGCACCTGTCGCAAGGTACTCTTCCATAAGATCCATCTTTGCACTCTCAACATAGATGGGTTGGTGCATTCATCAAATGGATGTAAAGACTGTGTTTCTCAATGGGATCATTGAGAAATAAGTGTACATTCAACAACCAGAAGGTTTTGAGACCTTTGACACAGAGTTGCATGTGTGCAGACTCAAGAGAGCGTTGTATGGGCTGAAGCAAGCACCCTGTTCTTGGTACACTAAGATAGGCAGCTATTTCACCAGACCGGGCTTCACCAAAAGTAAAGAGGGTGCAAACCTATACCAAATTGTAGTGGAGGGTAAGCTTTTAATAATTTCTCTTTATGTTGATGATTTAATACTGACTGGTGATGAGCAGTTGATACACTCATGCAAGGAGGACCATTCAAAGGAGTTCGAGATGAAGGATTTGGGCTTCCTTCATTATTTCCTTGGATTGGAAATATGGCAACGAGATGGTGAAATTTTTGTGTCTCAAGGCAAGTATGCAAGGAAGATACTGGGTAAGTTTCACATGGAGGGATGCAAACCCATGGATACTCCTCTTCCAGGAAACTGGAAGAAAAATGATGCTACTTCTGGAGAGGTAGTGGATGCTATTGTCTATCAACTGTTAGTGGGTTCGCTAATGTATCTAGTGAACACAAGACCAGACATTTTCTATGCGGTTAACTAGCTGAGTCAAGCGATGGTTAAGCCTACCAAGCTCTTTTGGAAGGCAGGTAAGCATGTCTTGAGATACCTGAGGGGAACATCTGAGTATGGATTATGGTACAAACAGACGGATGAGGTGAAGTTGCATGGCTTCACAGATGCAGATTGGGCGGGCAACCCAAAGGACAAAAAGAGCACATCAGGGGGGATCTTTAGTATCAGATCTACAACTATTTCTTGGTACAACATGAAGCAGAGATCTGTGGCACTCAGTTCAGCGGAAGCGAAATACATGGCAGCAAGTCAAGCTGCATGTGAGGCTATCTGGATGAGAAATATCTTGGTTGGTTTGTTTGGTTCTCATTTAGATCCGAAAGTGATTCATTTTGATAATCAGAGTTGCATTAAACTCTTGATTAATCATGTGTTTCATGATATATCTAAGCATATAGATATCCAGTATCATCTTAGAGATTGTGTGAAGCGAAAGATCATGTTGCTTCAGTACATTTCTACAGAAGATCAGGATGCAGACATTCTGACGAAGGTGCTCACCAAGAGAAAATTCGAATACCATAGAGATAGGATTGGGGTGAAGGATAATCCATTTCTTGTTGAGAGGGAGTGTTGAAAAGTCAACAAGAAATGTGTGTCTAATTTATTTTTCCCTTAAATAAATTGGACAATAAATATTAATCTATTATCTCATAATTACTTGAAAATAGTTAACTGAAATGGAAAATCAGTTAGCTATAGGAAATTCGAGTTCAAAGGTTGACTGGTGGGACATCCAATTCGAATTAGTTGTAACTGAGTGATTCAAAGTTGTAATAGAGTTGGATGTGTAGTTATGTAAGTTGTGAAGTAGTTTAACTCAATTAAGTGAGTTAAGATTAGTTGTACTAGTTGTAACTGAACTTACACTAGTGAGAGATCAATAATTAATTATTAATTAATTCACAATCAGTGATCTCACATGCAACTGAATATTTACCATTGTTAACTACATGCATGTCAGATCCAGTGGAGACCCAGTTGAGATAACAAGTGAAAGGGACAGTTTGACTATCAATTGTGACATTAGTGAGTGCACTCATGCAACCACACACACAGTGGATGTTCCCATGAGGAATGTGCAGCCTAGGCAAGAGGATTCAAATTCATTTGTAGGGTTTTCCATCAACAGGGATTGTGTAGAGGAGACTGGCTATCTGGAGGCAGTAAATTGGCACATGATTTTGCCAATTTTTGTATGACAGTGTGAGACAATTGTTATTGTACTGAGAGATCTTGGAATAGATTTTTGTATGAGATTGTTTCATGATCCATGATATAAACATAATAAATGATAGTGGGGTTTTTAGCTTTATGCTTTCCCGGTAAAAACATTTGTGTTATGTGTGATTGATCTTTCTTCTTGATATTGCAATTGGCGATCATGTTTTAAATTCCACAAGAATATTTGTAGAAGAGATTATGTATTTAATAGTGGCATATAATTATTAGATCAGGAGAATCAGGCAATACATAATTTGTATTGAAATTTCTACACAGGGCGTTGGCGACCAATACACCGTGGAGAGTGTTGATGAAGAAAGGCATATGAAAATGGGTGATAAAAGAAAAATATTTACCACATGAATCAATGTCTTCTTGCTTAAGATTGACTTCAGCAGTCTCGGCCCATGGATCCTAGACTTGGAAAAATTTGATTAACACTTTACCATTGGTTTTACAATGGTTTTCCTAGAATCCGGGCACATGCCATTCCATTATTATTGGGAAAGATATAATACTGGGAATGGGAACAACCTCTTTATAATCAAATGAGCTTGTTGCTACACTTAACCAAAAAAATGTATACTTGTTGTATCAAGTGGGATGTGATTTCACACAGGGATCAATCTGTTCAAATTGGTTAGACAATGCAGCTTTGGGGTTTGAGGGAGACTTAGCAGCTGAATGGGAAATGTTTATAAGGAACTTGATTGGATCAGGGATCCAACTCCTTGACTGTCCAGATGTATTATGATGGACGGGTGGTGATAATTTAGGGTAGCTTACTGTCAAAAATGTGTAGAATGCAGTTGCTACCAAGCTATGGAAATTTAAAATTGGCGGAAGGAGGAAAAATTGTGGAAATGGGTCTGCCCACTAAAGATCAAGTTATTTGCTTGGCTGGTTGCTAAAAATAAAATACTAGCGTGGAAAAATCTACAAAAAAGAGGCTGGGTGGGGCCACAGATATGCCATCTATGCAAAGGTAAGAGGGAATCCAGTAAGCACCTCTTTTTGAATCGCCCCTTCACTATTTCAGTTTGGAATATGGTTAAACTTTCTCTTAAATTCACTAATGGATGGTATTGTCTAATAGTGAATGAGTGCTTTGAAAATTGGGAAAAACAGAACTTTGATTACCCAACTCTGTTAGCCTTTATTTGTTGGTTTATATGGCTTGATAGAAACAAGAAAATCTTTGATGTAGGGACACCATCTATCCAGAAGATAGTATTCCAAGCTATCGGAGCAACGAGTATCTACATAATAAAGGTAAAAGATAAGCATACTAGATCTATAACCTTTGATAGTCTGGAAGATATAATCATGGGATGGTTCGACGGGGTAGCACAACAAAATGGTGAACAAATTGGGGTGGGAGGCTTGATAAATATCAACAAAAATACGTCATACAAATGGACGCTAAATTGTGGATGAGGAACAAACAATAGGGAATAACTCATGGGTGTTTGGGCCTCTCTAATCCTGGCTACTAGAATGCCAATTCCATATTTACATGTGCTAGGGCACTCTAATATATTCATTGATTGGCTTAATCAGAAAGGAGTTCTTCAGGTTGAATCTTTATAAAGCTGGAAGGAAAGGATTAAAGACATTCTAAAAGACTCCATGAATATAACTTTGTCCCATATATATAGAGAAGAGAATCAAGAGGCGGATAGATTATCAAAATTGGCTCTAATAAAACTGCATGTATGCATATCCTATAATCAATGGGATTGTGGTCATGAGGGCCCCACACTATTCTTAAAGATGTATTAGAAGTCTCCAAGGGGAGAATTGTTTTGCAGTCCAGTAATAGATGATGGTAACAATAACTATACTATATAGCTAAGTATGAAAGACAATAAATACTTTTTTGAATTATGTCCTCTTTTGAGCTGCATGATTAGAAGGAATAAAAAATATATATGGGAGATAGAGGATGCATCAGGTCGGCTCCATACAGACCAAGAGGCCATAAAGGAGGAAGCGATCAAGTTTTTCAAATATTTCTATCAACATGGTGGAACAAATTATATCGAAGAACATGTAGCTACAATCAGGTTTTTTCCCAAAATGGTGACGGAGGACGAAGTTATAAATCTTGAAAATCCATGTACTAGGGAGGAAATTCTAGAAGTTTTAAAAGAATTTGCAAAGGATAAAATTCCTGGGCCAGATGGCTGGACTGCAGAATTACTTTTACATTTCTTCGAGCCGGTTGGACAGGATTTGCTTGATGTTCGGAGGAGACTAGACTCAGAGGTGAGGTAATAAAACAGATCAACTCAACTTTCTTAGCTTTGATCCTTAAATTAAATAGTCCCAACACTTTTAATGATTTTTGCCCAATTGCTCTGTGCAATTTATGCTACAAGATCATTGCAAAAGTAATAGCCAAGAGAATCAGGCCCATTCTATGTCGTGCTTTATCTGAGGAACAACTGAGATTTCTTAAGGAAGACATATTTGATATGATATTGGTATGGCACAAGAGTGTCTGCATAGCATAAAAGCAAAGAAACTAGAAGATATTATTTTAAAGCTTGATCTAAAAAAGGCTTACCACTATACAGATTGGGATATTTTGAGGTTAATCCTGCTACAATGTGGCTTTGGATTTCCAACTACAAACTCGCTAATGGTATGTGTAACCTCTATTGCTTATGAAATACTGATTAACGAAGAGGCAATCAATTTTATTCAGAGTAGAAGAGGACTTTGTCAGGGCTATCCATTGTTGCCTCTCCTTTTCATCCTTGTAATGGAAGGACTTAGTATCTTGCTAAAAAAAGGTCAAGTTGATGGTGTGTTGTTTGGGATAAAAGTATCACGAATCATCAAGGTTTTACATTTTCTCTTTTTGGACGATGTGATAATTATGTCAAAATTCGATGTTACCGAATCGACTGAAATCAATAATATTGTTAGTGTTTTCTATCGGGCATCGGGGTTGCGTATAAATGTTCATAAGTCTTCCTTTTTACATTCAGGAGTTCAATAGGAAACTCTCGAAGAATTAAAAGATTTATTTCATTTTGATTATAAATATATTTTAGAAGGCTTTAAATATCAGGGGTTTTTCTTAAAACCAAATAGCTATAAAGCGGAGGACTGGCAGTGGCTCATTGAAAATTTTGAAAATATGATAAATCATTGGTGTAACAAGCTGTTAACTTTGGGAGGCCTATATGTGTTGATAAAAGCAGTATTAGAGAGCCAGCCAATATACTGGTTGGCCTTAGCACATATTCTGATTTCTGGACTAAATAGGATCTGTAAGTTGGTCTTTTCCTTCCTATGGCTAGGCAGCGAGAAAAAATGAAGCTGCCATTTATGCAACTGGGAGACTCTCGAAACCAAAATTCTCTGGAGGGTGTGGATTTAGAAATATATTTATTTTCTACAGGGCATCGACGACCAATACACTGTGGAGAGTATTGATGAAGAAATGCATATGGAAACGAGTGATAAAAGACACATATTTACCACATGAATCAATGTCTTCTTGGTTAAGATCAACTTCAGTGGTATCGGCCCATGGATCCCAGACTTGGAAAAAATTGATTAACACTTTACCATTGGTTTTGCAATGGTTGGCATGGAATCCGGGCACATGACATTCCATTATTATTGAGAAAGATATAAGATTGGGAATGGGCATAGATTCTTTATTATCAAGTGAGCTTGTTGCTACACTTAACCAAAAAAATGTGTACTTGATGTATCAAGTGGGATGTGATTTCACACAGGGATCAATCTGTTCAAATTGGTTAGACAATGCAACTTTGGGGCTCGAGGGAGACTTAGCAGCTGAATGGGAAAAGTTTAGAAGGAACTTGATTGGATTAGGGATCCAAATCCTTGACCGACCGTATGTATTATTATGGATGGGTGGTGATAATTTAGGGCAACTTACTGTAAAAAATGTGTACAGTGCAGTTGCTACCAAGATATGGAAATTTAAAATTGGCGGATGGAGCAAAAATTTGTGGAAATGGCACTGCCCACTAAAGATCAAGTTATTTGCTTGCTTGGTTGCTGAAAATAAAATACTAACGTGGAAAAATCTACAAAAAAGAGGTTGGGTGGGGCCAAGGATATGCCATCTATGCAAAGGTAAGAGGAAATCTGGTAAGCACCTCTTTGTGAATTTCCCCTTCACTATTTCAGTTTGGAATAGGGTTAAACTTGCTCTTAAATTCACTAATGGATGGTATGGTCTAACAATGAATGAGTGCTTTGAAAATTGGGAAAACAGAACTTTGATTACCCAACTCTATGAGCCTTTATTTGTTGGTTTATATTGCTTGATAGAAACAAGACAATCTTTGAGGAAGGGACACCATCTATCCAGAAGATCGTATTCCAAGCTATCGTACCAGCGAGTATCTACAAAATAAAGGTAAAAGATAATCATACTAAATCTACAACCTTTGATAGTCTGGAAGATAGAATCATGGGATGGTTTGACGGGGCAACACAACAGAATGGTGAACAAAGTGGGGCGGGAGGCTTGATAAATATCAACAAAAATACGTCATAAAAATGGATGCTAAATTGTGGACGAGAAAAAAACACTAGGGCATAACGCATGGGTGTTTGGACCTCTCTAATCCTGGCTACTAGACTGTCAATTCCAGATTTACATGTGCTTGGGGACTCTAAGGTTGTCTCTTTAGAAAACTGGAAGGAAAGGATTAAAGACATTCTAAAAGACATCAGGAATATAACTTTTGCCCATATATATAGAGAAGAGAATCGAGAGGCAAATAGATTATCAAAATTAGCTCTAACAAAACTGCCTAGATGCATAGCCTATAATCAATGAGAGTGTGGCATGAGGGCCAAACACTATTCTAAAAGATATATTAGAAGGCTCCAAGGGGAGAATTTTTTTAGCTATAATATATAGCTAAGTATGAAAGACAATAAATACTTTTTTGAATTCCATCCTCTTTTGAACTGAATGAGAAGAAGCTCCTTATGTAAGGAATATGAATATTCTCGGTAGCTATGTCTAGTGTTTTATTTAGCTCAAAAAAATAGGGAACTATGAATTAAGACATGCTCTAAAAACATATTATATTATTATTAATATAATGAGAAATTTCCCGTGGAAAAAAAATAGAGTTTAAAATAAAAAAAATTAATATTTCTATAGAAAAATATTTTTATCATGTAATAAGAAAACAATTTGATTTTGTAGTGTTTGATTGGTTATGAGTTTGTCATCTTGTAAAAGTGGAAGTCTACCCCTTACCACCACTAGCCAAACATTTCAGACGGATTTGTTTTACTTGAATAATGGTATCTTGTGCAATAGCCGATAATAACAACCCATAGCTTTCCTCACTGCCAACATGGAAGAGATGAAAGCCATGTTGATGGAATACAACTGTTTGAACATCTTTTTAAGTGGGGTCGTGGAAGAGATGAAAGCCATGCCGATATTATTAAGCCGTCAGCATCTTATCTTCTCAACGAATGGTGGTGAAATTGTAGTCCATATCAGGGTTCAAAATTGAGCCCGTCACAGCCCGTCAACACCCTTGTAGCACGTCCTAGAAGTATAATTAATTATTCACCTGTAAAAAAAAATGGATATATTTGTTTTTGTCAATTTTTGGGGAAATGCAAAGCCAAATCCAAAATTTTGTACGAAGGGTAATCTTCTAAAATCCCCGTCATGGAAGGAGCATTAACTTGTTCATATGTTATTGTTCTGCATTATTAATATGGCTATTTACATTGGCTGCACGAAAGATCTGCTCGGGATTTTCCTTGCAGTGTAGGAACATAACTTCACATAACATTGAAGCGATTGATGGTTGGCGGACTCAGCCTCTTGTGATAGAACGAACAAATGTGGACCCCAAATGCAAAGAAATAATGATGACGCGGTTGATGGATGGATGACTAGCCTCTTGCATTGGGACGAGGGTTTTTACATATGTGCACTCCTAACTTTTCCTCACTACAATCCTTCGTACAATTTATTGTACCTGCTCCTCTGAAACTATACTCTCTTATCTCTTCCATCGTTTCAAACATCCAGAGCTTCCATCCCCCTAATTTCTATATATATTTTTATTTTTATAGCAATTGGCAATGGCATACCTAACGCCTACATCCTCCTTCCCCAAACACACCCTAAAATTGAAATTAAAATGGAAATTCAATGTTATTCTCCTGCAACTAAGATTGAAGCTTCCGCTGCCTCTGCCTCCAGTGTTGTTGATCCCATCACCACCGGAAGTTGCAATAACCGCTACGATGTGTTTATAAATCACCGTGGCTTGAACATAAAGAAAACCTTTGCTAGTTGTCTCCATCGTCGTCCTCTTTCACATGGATTTAGAGCCCTTTTAGACCAATAGGAATTGCAAGAGGGACTCAATTTTTTCTCAAATAGCATACGGTATTCGAATTGCAGATTTTTCTTACATTTTACAGTGTAGGAGGTTCAATATTTTCACTGTAAAAAGAAGAAATGATCATAGTTAGATATATATTGAATCCTCTTCGGGCCCTCCTCTCGGTCGAGTCCTCCCTCGTGACTTGTACACTGGCGCACCTTGTGGGATTATAAGGGAAATCCCTCTTGTAAGCCCAAATATGGTTTTACACACCTTGATTGACAACACGAGTCATGACCTTGAATGCACGAGAAACCGATCGAAAGCACACCCACATGTAATGTAGAGTTGTATCCGGTCTATGAAATTCAAGAGTGAAAGCCAAACCCCAGCCTAGGCTTTGTGATGCTTAGGATCAAAACTTTTCTCCCTGCAAGGTTACACCCCAACAAGTAAGGTACTTCTTCTTGCTCTGAGTAGTAAATACTCACCGAGTATTCAATTTTTTCATTAGAGCTTACATTGAAATATTTTGATTTTGTATCAAAGTTTGACATCTTTCAATTCAAGTTTTTTTGTGATGCTCAGGAGCAGGACTTTCCTCCCTACAAGGTTACTCCCCAACAAGTAAGGTACTTCTTCTTGCTTGCCCCAACAAGTGAGGTACTTCTTCTTGCTTTAAGTAGTAAATACTCGCGGAGTATACAAGTTTTTCATTAGAATTTATATTGAAATATTTAGATTTAGTATCAAAGCTTCACAACTTTCAACTCAAGTTTCCCCAGCTTTTGATTAGACCTTATATTGAAATATTTAGATTTCCTATGAAAGCTTCACAGCCTTCAACTCAATATGTCTTAAACTTTAACTCTCCCTTTTTTCTTATTGTAAACAACCTTGCTCGAGCCCACAACCCCCCTTCTCATATCCACTCCCTACCCATCTCAGGTATCCACTCCCTACCCATCTCAGGCCTATTCCATCAGTGCCAGATTCTTTGTTGCTTGCATGTCAAAGACGTAATTGTTAAGTAGGTGAATAGATTACGTTAAGTTAAGAAATGCTCAAGGAATTCTTCATCACCTAAATGAGAGAGGTATACAACACTAATCCTTTTTATGAGAGAGGTATACAACACTAATCCTTTTTATTGATGGAAAAAATGGAAATTTCCCATAAAATTCATGTTTTAATTTGTCATAAATTTCATGTTTTTAATATTTTCAAATTTTAATATATGATAATGACTTTGGTTATAAATGATTAACTTATTAGTATTATTTATATGTTCTATGTTTTATTTTTTTATGTGGTTAATTAAGTGTAATTTAAGTAGTTGTGTTATATGGTTTATATTGTATTATATTTTTTGCCTAGTTAAATAGGGTGATTAGATGTAATTTAAGTAGTAAGTAAAAATTGTTGCTTTCTTACCTGAATTTAAATAACATTTTATAGCATATTTACTTTTAATAAATTAATTGTAAATTGATTTTAAAGATATCTTTATTTTTTTTTACCATATTGTGTATTTATTAAAATGATTATTTCAATCTATTTTTTTTCACCCATTGGCATATATAGTGATCTAACCTTGGCTCAGGATGTCTACCACTCTTGAGTGGCCTATAATATTCAATTGCTTCATTATGGAATTCATATCCATGCTTAAAATGTATGGGTCTTTGTATTCGAGTCAAGCTGCACAACATTGATTCTTCCTCATTTGATGTATGTTTTTGGCTTATAAGACTTGCATGAGGAATGATTCTCCTTTGAAAATTGAGGCTTAACTTCTAGTAAATACAATGATGAATCTAGAAAAAATAGCTTCATGAAATATATTTGAAATCAACCAATATCAAAATTAAACTCACTTTGCAAATGGAAAGTTCTATCACATTTAACCCCTTGTCCTCTTCTATTAATATACCATACCTAGTATAATCTTTTGTATGAAAATCAATCGCTTCTTTCAAGATCAAGTAATATTTTGGAGGTAGACAACTATTTAATTTTCATTTCAAGTCTAGAGATAAATTTAATTAGAAATGTACTAAGTTTTTTTTGAAGTATAAATTTAATTTATTTTTGTCAAAATAAAATGTATTTATTTTTATAACTTTTCATGATGAAAGATCTGTATAAATATATAACTTCTCACTGAAATTAGAACCAACCCTTCAAATTTGATCACTGATCCATATACCTTCCCTACATTTTTCTCATTCTCTCACGCTGCACACGCAAGACCCGCCCATATGACGTGTATTGACCCACGATATAGGCATAGGCTTGGAGCGGCGGAGTTGATGGTCGGGACTCGGCCAGTACGACTGAAGGGCGTGGAAACTGGACTGAGAGGAGAGGCCAAGGGAACTTTTTACTTTACGGGCCGGTGAGTGTTCAACCAATCATAAACAAGTTGGTGACGGATTTAATGTGTGTATATACAGGCTACGTGATTCCTTTGCTGATTAAATCAAACCTTCTAGAGAAACTGTCAAATTCCTTTGGTAATTTGAATATAAAAGTGAGTGACACTTGTTGGGAACATAAAAGTGAATCAAATACGCCCAAAGAACAGTGGTTCCCATTCAATTGTTTTTTTGGGGAATACCGTTGTTTGAGCATCTTGTCTGTGAGTGGTGTCTATTCTTAAGCTGTGAGCATCTTGTCTTCTGAATGAGCATCTTGTCTTCTGAATGGACGCTGGTGGAAAGGCAAAAAGCGTGGAAACGTAATTGACTGGAGAGGCGAAGGAAACATTTTTAGGGGCGTACACTTATTGACAATGGGCAGATTTAATAGGAGTTTAGTGCTTAATAAGTTTTTTATGGACAGGATTAAATATGGCTGGAATATTCTTAGTAGTCACACAAAATAAATGGCTGTGATTTCAATCATTAACTTCTTAGCTATTATAAAGACATCCGTTTATGTGTTTACCTTTTTACATTTACCAAATCATATTTAAAAATTACTTTGATAACTAAGTAAGTGATTAACTGAAATTAAAATATTAACACCAAATAAATGAAGCTCAACCGTTTATTTGTTAATCAATGATAAAATTTAATATATTCTTTTAAAGATTCTTTTCATCTTATCAACCTTTCCGCGTTGATCAGCCACAATTATGTGACTGTGCTAGTATATTCTCAACGGATGGTGGTGATACTCCATATACCATGTCACATCTTCCTCATTCTGTCACGCTGCACACCCAAGTTTTCTTCTGCGTGTAGAAATTGCAGACCCCACCCATATGACGTGCATTGACCCATAGATAAAGACATAGACTTGGGGCGTCACGCTGCACACCCAAGTTTTCTTCTGCGTTTGGAAGTTGCAGACCCCACCCATATGACGGCAAGGGCTATCCACCATGCAGCAGGCAAGGGCTATCCACTATGCCGTGCTACAACAGCCCTTGCATGCCATGCATGCATCTCCATTCAGCAGCATATCAATGGCCGCGACCAGATCTCCGGCTAGTAAATCCGACAACAGTTTTCCAGCAGCTCACTTTGTTTACCTGCCCCAAGCTCTGTTACTGTCTGAGTCCCACCAAGTCGTTCGCCTGTTGATTGACATAGGGGATGTACTGCTGCAGCAATTTGCTCTCCGGCTGCCATTCAAATTTCGCTCTCCCGCGGCCATTCAAAGCTCCAGGCCCACGGTTATTCAAATTTTGCTCTCCCGCGGCCATAACTGAGTTGCACTCCATAACTAGGGAACCATCGTTGCACTCTATAACTAGGGTACCGTCTGCTAATGTCTAGAAGTGCCTAGAACCTTTTGAGCTAGAATTTTCTGGGAAGAAAATCCAAACCAAAAAATATATATATTAATCAAAACGAGAACAATTATTTTATCAGTTTTCTTACTCAAAATAAGAATAAATTAGGACCAAAATTTGATCCTAAAGTCTCCAACGCCCTTCGAGAGTTTTGGAACAAATATATAAAATAGAATGAAATATACTGGTTTCAAATCTGATCCTATAGTATAGTAAACGACATATACTGATTTCCTCTCTCCTTTTAGAACACTTTTGTAACAATTATAGTGCGATTTTGCTTTATAACACTTGTAACGATTATAGAGCCATTTTGTTTAAAATATAGAGTAAATCTAATGATTTTTTTAATTATGAAGTAAATGGAGATGGTTTTAATCATAAAGTAAATGTAATAATTATTATATTACAGTAAATACAAATAATATAATAAATACAAATAATATAGAGTAAATACAAATAATATGACAGCAAATACATATACTGTCATATTATATTATTTTAATCTAGTGAATATAATAAATAACATTGAATATTACTTTTTATTTTGAAAATTTTGTTATAAATATATATATATTTTTACAAATATATGAGCATTCTAATTATTTTTTCCTTCTCGAAAAGTATATGATTGTAAATGATGGTTATTGTTATGATTTTTTTTTTTAAGTAAATATATAAATATAATAAAAAAAAGTTTGTTAAATATGCATAATAAAATATGGGGATGGTTATATATGGTTATTATTATGAATTCATATAGTAAATATAACTAGCACAGCCACATGATTGTGGCTGATGAACACCGAAAGGCTAATTCCATTTACAAACAGTAATTAGGGTTTCTCTTATAATTAAGGTTCGTAAATGAACAATTATATAATTGTTGATGTCGAAAAAACCTATTGTACTATTTCTCTCCCCCAACATAGCAAGATGTCAAACAATCGATCTCTGTACTAACTACCGATTCATTGAATCAGAATCTTAATAGAACCAACTTCTATTACGATTCTGATGAATATAGAACAACACACGAACCACCGCCATGCTAGTTGAAATGTCGTCGTGCTAGTTGAAACGACGCCCAGCTTAACGACTGCGTCCAGCTACCATTGTCGTAGCTACCACTGCGTCCAACGCTAGTTGAAACGACGCCCAGCTTAACGACTGCATCCAGCTACCATTGCCGTAGCTACCACTGCGTCCAGCTACAAACGCTTAATCTCAAGGAACATGGCAATGAAGAGTTTTATACATATTAATTTTTCTTAATCAGTTAACTTGTCAATCAATGGTTAGAGAAGTAATTTCTTAATCATATTAAGTAAATGTGAAAAAGTAAACAAGGTAATTGAAGCATTCAGAAATGCAAGGAAATTATGAGCATTAAATTTCATCCATTGATTAGAGAGTACGACTAAGAATATGCCATCATCTTCAATTGTTATCCATAAGATTAGAATTTTAGATTAAAAGGTGATTAATTGTGCCCATTGTCAATAGGTGTATGCCTTTCAGCTTAAAAATTATAATAGAATTTTTTGGTTTTAGTAAATATATAAATTTTTGAATTCTTATAAACAAAAAATGATTATTGTAAAATATGGTTACTATTATGAATTTTTTAAGTAAATATATAATTATACTAAAAAAAATAGTTTATCGAAGATGCAGAATAAAATTGGAGAACATTAAAATAATAAAAAATTAAGCTCCAATATTATATATATATATATATCACCTCACTTGATATTCATAGATGAATCAAAGTGAGCATTGCTCGTACAATCATACAAAGTATTAAAAGATATTCCAGAACTTGTGAAAACTACAGTCACAAAAAACTAGTCCTCATCTACAATCACTACTTCAAGATCAATAGTCTAGCACAAGGTTACAAAATACAACAAGTCTTTTATCAACCCCAAACTCCATATAAATATATATATATATAATATAACTGTTAATAAATAACAACCTAACCGCATGTGATTTTGGTCTTCTTTTCTGTCAACATTTTTCTAAGTTCTGCAGTTTTCCCTAGGCTCTAGGGGTAGTGGCAGTTGTTTTGCATGGTAGTTGGTGGACTGTGCAACTGATTCTTTTCCTCTCTCTGCAATTCTCTCTCTATCTCTAGTGGACAGGGGTCATGGAAGATTTGGTTGACTATGAGTATGATCAGCTGGATGGACAACTTATTTGGAATTTTCCAGCTGGCTTTCTCTCTGACAATGGCTCGTCGTTTTTGTTGCCTCCTCTCGAAGGATCGAGGGAATCCATCTCGTCAGGACCAACTCATAAGTCTCTCTCAGGTCCACAACTATTTTATTTGGGTGGAGATTTAGGTGCTTCAGATGTCGAACCTGTGCCTTGGGGTGTTTTTTCCCCAAACCCAATGGAGGCTCCCTTAGATTGGGTATTTTTTGTCTCTCCCTAGCATGGTAAGTCCCTTACCTGGTCATATCCCACTTTTTTCTTATCCTTCCCTTCTGGAGTCGGGTCTTTCCTCCTCTTTGGACTTGAATGATTTTTTGGCCCTTCCTTCTTCCCCTTGCGCTACTAGTCGGTGTTGATATTATGGTACCTGCGAGAGGTATTAAACATCCACATGTAACCCTGACAAGAATAGAATATTCCGGGAAGCAAGAAGAAACTCTAAATCATTGAACATAACCCTAGAAGAAAAGTCGGCTAAAGAAAATAATTAATATTGAGTTTTTAGCCTCCAAAAATAGAAGTCGACCCAGACAGCTAAGGAAGAGTAGTATAAATACAGGATGTCAGAGATCATTTGGACACACACAGCTCGCAACTGCAAAAATTTAGTGCGCACTGCAAAAATTTAGTAAGTGCGCAAGTCCGGAGAGTAGCTGCAGCTGCAACTACTGCAACTAATATTTTATGTTTTAGGCTGAGACTTTCTCTTGGCTATGGTTTGGAATTTCTGCTTGGTACGCTAGCTTTGGAGAGTGGTACGCTACCTTGATTGGCTTTTGGACCTAGGGTTTGCTTCTGAAATTATTCTCTCTGTCAAGGTTAAGGTGCTCGGGGGTGGCTTTGGCCTATGGTTGGGTGACAATATTGCTATATTGTTTATGGTTAAATGAGCACACCTATTATTTCTAACAGGTTATGGGCCCACACTATCTTCGGACAGTTTAACCGCTGGAAGATAGATTGGGAGGATTTTCTCAGTTACAGTTGCAGTCAAATTTTTTGTTGCAGCAACAAAACCCTAACCCTCTTGTTAAGGCACCTTAAGTGAAGAGCTTGACCTAATTTCTGGAGAGCCTAGTGCGCCCTAACCTAGCGCACCTCATGGTACTCTCAGCAAACTAAGATTTCAAGTTTGAGTTTTTGGTTAAAGACAAAGGTTGACCAAGTCAAAGCAGTCATGACTTACTCTATGAAGTCAGAAAACAAGTTAGAAAGGGATTCTAACTTTAGAGCATGGAAGACAAGGATTGATCTCATCCTTTCCAAAGAAAAAGTGTTGGATATCATGAAAGGAAAGATCGTGGAACCACAGTTTGAAGAAGGAAAAGAGAAGGAACATCAGAACATCGCAGTTATGGAGAAGTTCAAGAACAATGACATAAATGCCATGAGTATCATAGTGGACTCTGTAAAAGACCACTTGATACCCTACATCTCTCATCTTGACTCATTTAAGAAGATGTATGATGCCCTAACTAACCTCTTCTTAGTTAGAAAATTTGGACAAGTAATGAGTCTAAAGAATGAGCTCCGTGACATGAAAATGAATGATGATGACAACATAACATCATACTTGGTAAGAATCTCTCAGTTAAGAGATCAACTACAAGCTATTGAAGAAATCATTTCAGAAAAGGAACTGGTAAATATAGTACTCAATGGCCTTTCTAAGGCATGAGATGCATTTTCCGCAAGCATGAACACAAGAAAGGAGTATCCCACATTTGAAGAACTTTGGACTTGTTTTGCACAATAAGAATCAAGGATCAAGGCAAAAGAGAAATTCCAAAGGAAAGAGGATGATCAAACCTCACAACAAAGTTCAAGAAATTCAGGAATAAGAATAAGTTTGATTAAAGGAAGAAACCAAATCAAGAATAGGATATGTCAAAAACACAATGCTTCAACTGTCAAAAATCTGAATCACTATCTCGAGTTAAAGAAATGGAAGGAAACACACAAAGCAATAGTTGTTGAAGAAAAGGAACCCTCAAAGAAAGTTAAACAAGATGAAGCAATATTTATTCTTCTAAGTCAAGATAACAATATTCTTCAAAGTTCTTGTACATACCATGTTTACATAGTTTCTGTACATATCATGCATATCTATTTCTTAGAAGATAAGATGTTCAAGTGAAACAATACCTATGGAAGAATAACAAGATAAGGATTGCTATCACGATGACTACAAGTCAAGCAATACACATGAAAAGATGAAGTATGTTGAAAATCCTTGGTAACAGTTCCAGTGGAAGTTGTTATATAAGTAACAACTGCCAGATAAGCCGAAATCATAATCAAACTTGAAGAGTCCCAGAAGAAGTCAAAACAAAAAGAAGTCAACAACCAAGAGGAAATTATAAAAAGACTTGTGACACTTTGCAGAAGGCAATAAGGATGCAGACAGAAGCATGGACTCTCTTAGTTGGAGGGAGTCAATTATAAAATTCCAAAAGAAGAGAATGCATTCATGCATGAAGCAAGGATTAAGAGGGAGCTAATACTAAATGATATGATCCATTGAGGATTATGAAGTATGTGTCCATGTTCCCATTGAAAGTAGCAACCATGATAAGCAACGCGTGTTCAGAATAAGTCTTCTTCGAAAAGAAGCCTTAAAGTATCCTTGGTTGTCCATCTACATCCATGATCCCATGATGAAAGGAAGAATTTGGAATCTTCAGGGCATGGAATCTATAGAAGATTCCATGGACCCAAGAGATAAAGAGAAACATGAGGAGGAACATGAATATTCCAAGAAAGAAAGAAAATCCATAACAACCAGTTATTATACCGAGAATCACAAAGACCACCAGCTTGGTTTGAACCCACTAGAAGAAATCAAGAAAAAGAAATAGAATTTATGATAAAGAAAAGTGAACGTAAGAAAATTTGAAAAAGACTTATGAATGGAATCATGGCAAGATTCATAGGTTCTTCCAGAAGGAGGGAGAAGACTATGACAACAACTTGTTCCAGTAAACTAGATGTACCTCTTGTAGTATCCATGGATTGGAATTTACATATAAAAGATTGTTCTTCCCAATAAATCAAGTGAGAAAGAAGATTATACCAGAAAGAGACCCATGTATGCAGATATAAGAAGACCTTGTATGTATTCAAACAACTTGATGCAGAGTATCTCATATACAACAAAAGCGTGTTGAAAACTTTCTATGACAAAGATAGTGTATCCGGATAGTTACTCAGAAGTCTAGGATGATGGATTGCTAATCCATGGAAAACTCTCTTGATGACAGAATAAGTGCTACTTGGATATGTTTCAGTTTGAGTCTTGCCACGATATCAAGAGCTAGCAGGAAAAAAAGTGTTGAATTTGACCATGATATATTGTAATGATCATAGCTATATGAAGCCTTCAGAGAAAACCAGTGTTCCATGACAGACCAAAGTACATTGTGATCAAGCATTATATTCTCCATGATGAAGTCCAAAAAATACAAGTGGTTCTCCAATATATCTCCACAGATGAGTAGATAGCCGATATTTTGGTAAAGCCTCTGTCCAAGATGAAAATTTTGCCTACTTAAGAAACAAGTTGGGGATCATGGAGATGAATTCCTTGTTGAAAAAGGAAGAGATTACTTCCAGGTTGGGAGGGAGCACTGATATGTTATTGATTTATGGAAAAAAAAAAATAGTTTGAAAAATGGTCCGGGATGAGCAATTCCTTTCCAGTTCGGAAAGTGGTTTGAGATTTCCGACAGACAAGCATTTTCCAATTCGAAAAATGGTCCAGATCGAACAATCATTTTCGTAATGAAAATGGTCTGATAGATTGTTAATGTACCATAGACAATGATTTCCCTTGTGGCCAGTGTGGGGGAACGGGCTAGGACAGTCATTCTTCTTGGCAGTCACTTTGAGTAGTGGTCAAGTAGAATGGTTCGCCTCGCTAGACAATCATTCTTTCGAAGTTCACAGTTGTGAGCAGTTTTCGAAGAATGGTCCATTTTGGAGGTTGGTGTAGGACAATCATTCCCTAGGGAAGACTCATTATCTCCATGTTGTAGTATGATTAGTGCTGGAGGAATGGCCCAATTAGGTGAATGGTCTAGGTTCAACAATCAGGGACATGCATTCCCTAGGGTAGACTCATTCTTTCTAGGTTGCACTATGATTAGTGCTAGAGGAATGGCCTAGTTAGGTGAATGGTCCAGGCTCAGAAATCAAGGATAGTTATTCTTTTGTTCTTGAGAAGAGTAGTCCAGATAGCCCATGGCTGATGTTTTACTTTCTGAGGGAAGATTCTCTTCCATATCTCACAGATGTGAGTGGAGGAATGGCCTAGATGACTCAATTTATATGATGATATTGTTTTATGCAGGTTGATATCGGATGATATGATTGTTGTGGAGACTGTATGTCTTTGGACAATAGATGTATGCTACTGTGGTGGATGTGTTCCACTGGTTGTGACTATACGTCACTAATTAAGTAGCAATGTGCTACTTGGTGTGGTTGTGTACCACTGGATAGTAGTTGTGTACTACTATGGATAGACACAATTGTGTTCTATTGAATGACATTATTCTGATTGCCATGAAGACTATCAATAGTGTTGGAAATGATTATTATCTATATGGATAGTCAGTGTGCTGGTGGACAGACATTCTCCAGGTGAAAAATGGTCCAAGACATTTATTCTTCTAGGACGTATGTTTGGATTAGAAGAATAGTCCTTGTAGCCCATGACGTGGTTTCCAACATCTTTTGGAATATTTATTTTTCTAGGACATATGTCCGGATTAGAAGAATGATTCTTGTATCACTATGTGGAGCGAGTGACTTATCCAACATCATGCCTAATTACTCAGATGGAGTATGACTTTGAGAGATGATACAATTGATGCTATCAGATGATACTAATGATGGTGCTCGTGATTTGATCATGAGATAGCATGTGTGGCTATGATGATACTACTCGTTGAATGATATGTTGTGCTCAAGACCATTACCTTTTAATACCTCCCTATCTAGGAGGGAGTGTTGATATTATGGTAGCTGTGGGAGGTATTAAACCTCCACGTGTAACCCTGACAAGAATAGAATATTCTGGGAAGAAAGAAGAAACCCTAAAGCATTGGAAATAACCCTAGAAGACAAGTCGACTAAAGAAAATAATTAATATTGAGTTTCTAGCTTCCAGAAAGAGAAGTCGACCCAGACAGCTAAGGAAGAGCAGTATAAATACATGATTCCAGAGCTCATTTGGAAACACACATCTCACAAATGCAAAAGTTTAGTGCACACTGCATAAATTTAGTAAGTGTGCAAGTCCTGAGAGTAGCTGCAACTATAGCTACTACAACAAGTATTTTTCAGTTTTATTCTTCGACTTTCTCTTGGTTATGGTTTGGCCTTTATGCTTGGTATTCTAGCTCTAAAGAGTGGTACGCTACCTTGATTTGATTTTGGAGCTAGGGTTTTCTTCCAAAATTATTCTCTATGTCAAGGTTAAGGTGCTCGGGGGTGGCTTTGACCTATGGTTGGGTGACAATATTTCTATATTGTCTATGGTTAAATGATCACACCTATTATTTCTAATAGTTGGGACTCTCCCCCTTGTTCCTCTCCTCCTCTCCAATCCAAAAGGTTTAACCCTAGGAGTTGTGAGTCAGAGATTTTTAATGGAGATACCTCGACCCTAAAGCGAAATAAAGCATGACCATGCATTTCCTTGGTCCCTCAACCACACTACTTAGCCCTTGGAGATGACTTCATGATCCCATAGGTCCATAATCATGGAAATAAGGTAGTGGTGGGTCATGTAAATGGTAGGCATATTAGCCTAGATCTTCTAATAGATTGGGTCTCCTTATCATGGAAGGACTTGGGGATTAAATTATTATTTGTTCATACTCTAGAAAAATGATGGTTTATGTTCAAATTTCATTCATCCTTGATGTGAGAAGGATCCTAGGTGAACCCTGGTGTCTGGATTCAACTCCACTTCTTTTGAAAAGGTGAACCTCTTTCTTTGATGCAAATCATGAGCGGATCGACAAACTTCTAATTTGGGTGTGGCTGTCGGTTCTTCCACCGGAATGTTGGAGCTAGAAATGTTTTGAGAAAATTGGGAATACCCTTGGTACCTTCATGAATGCAGATATGTATTTTTCTTCATCCGGAAAAATGTCGGTGGCTCAGATATTAGTTTCCCTAAATCTCATAAAGGGCCTCTCAGATACGCTAGATCTCACTTGTGATGATTTAGTTTTTAGGCAACCTCTTGGTTATGAATTTGAAATTCCATAGATGTCATAAGCATGAAGGTATTCATTTCTATGGCATATGGGTAAAAAGGGTATTTTAATATATTAAAAACATATATAAATATTGGGGGAATTTAGAATTGGGTATCAAGGGTACCTAACACCCTTTGCATGGTACTTAACATAACATATATTCAAAGTAAACTTCAATACCAAATTCAAACATAACATATATTTTTCTTTAAATATCACAACTAATATTCAGTTAATGGAAATTAATTATTTTCTTTTAAATTACCACTATATCACATTGTTTTATATTGAACCTCTTGACATATTACGATTCAAGTCTCTCTTTTTGCAATAACATTAATATTTAATTTTACGATAAGCTTGCTTATAAATGTCACAACCAGAAGTCGTCTTCCTTAAATGCACATTTATGAAAGGTGGATTCTGTAAATGTGCATTTACGGTAGTTGACTTCTGTATATGCACATATAAGAAAGTTGGCTTCCGTATATGCGCATATATGGAAGTTGGCTTCTATAAATGTGCATATACAAATGCTTCCATAAATGCATATACGGAAGCCATCATCCATATATGCACATATATGGAATTTGGCTTCTGTAAATGTGCATATAAAGAAGCTTCCATAAATGCATATATAGAAGCCATCATCCATATATGCACATTTATGAAAGTTTTATTTAGTATATGCGCACATACAAAAGCACACATTTACGGAAACCAACTTCTGTAAATGTGCATTTATGGAAGGGTGCTTCCATAAATGCACATATATGAAAGTTGGCTTACGTATATGCGTGTATACAGAAGCATGCATATACAAAATCCAACTTCCATAAATGCACATATACAAAACTTGACTTTCGTATATGCACGCTTATGTATATGCGCATATATTGTATCCAACTTATGTAAATGCACATTTACGGAAGTTGGCTTCTATATATATGCATATACTAAAGCACGCATATACAGAAGCCAAATTCCGTAAATGCGCATTTATGGAAGGGTGTTTCTGTAAATCCACATTTATGAAAGTTGGATTCTAGATATGCGCATAGATGGAAGCGTGCATATATGGAAGCCAACTTCCATAAATGCGCATATACAAAAGTTGGCTTTCGTATATTCGTGCATATATGAAAGCACACATATACAGAAGCCAACTTCCATAAATGTGCATATAATGAAGTTTTCTTTCGTATATGCAAACATTTATGGAAGCACACATATATAGAAGCCAACTTTTGTAAATGCGCATTTACAAAAATTGACCTTCGTATATGTGCACATTTATGGAAGTACGCATATATGGAAGCCAACTTTCGTAAATGCACATTTACAGAAATTGTCTTCCATATATGCGCACTTTCGTATATGTGCATATACTGAATAAAAATTTTGTAAATTCACATATATAGAAGTTGACTTCCATATGTGTGCATTTATAGAAGCTTCCATATATGCACAATTATGGAAGTTGGCTTCCATATATGTGCGCTTCTATATACGTGGATGGAAGTCAACTTCCATAAATATGCATTTACGGAAGCCAGCTTCCATATATGCACATTTACGAAAGCACCCTTCCGTAAATGTGCATATAATGTGCATAAATCACATATGGGAAGCATGCATATACAAAAGCCAACTTCCATAAATGCACATATACAAAACTTGACTTTCGTATATGCATGCTTCCGTATATGCGCATATACTGTATCCAACTTCTGTAAATGCACATTTACGGAAGTTGGCTTCTATATATATGCATATACTAAAGCACGCATATACAGAAGCCAAATTCCGTAAATGTGCATTTACGGAAGGGTGTTTCTGTAAATCCGCATTTATGAAAGTTGGATTCTATATATGCGCATAGACGGAAGCGTGCATATATGGAAGCCAACTTCCATAAATGCGCATATACAAAAGTTGGCTTTCGTATATTCGTGCATATATGAAAGCACACATATGCAGAAGCCAACTTCCATAAATGTGCATATAATGAAGTTTTCTTTCGTATATGCACGCATTTATGGAAGCACACATATATAGAAGACAACTTTTGTAAATGCACATTTACAAAAATTGACCTTCGTATATGTGCACATTTATGGAAGTACGCATATATGGAAGCCAACTTTCGTAAATGCACATTTACAGAAATTGTCTTCCATATATGCGCACTTTTGTATATGTGCATATACTGAATAAAACTTTTGTAAATTCACATATATAGAAGTTGGCTTCCATATGTGTGCATTTATAGAAGCTTCCATATATGCACATTTATGGAAGTTGGCTTCCATATATGTGTGCTTCTATATACGTGGATGGAAGTCAACTTCCATAAATATGCATTTACGGAAGCCAACTTCCATATATGCACATTTACGAAAGCACCCTTTTGTAAATGCGCATTTACTGAAGTTGGTTTCTGTATATGTGCACTTCTGAATATACACATACAATGAATCCAACTTCCATAAATGCGCATTTATGGAAGTTGGCTTTTATATATGTGCATTTATGGAAGTTTCCTTCCGTATATGTGGCCTTTCGTATACACGCCTATATGGAATTCAACTTCCATAAATGTGCATTTACGGAAGCCAACTTCTGTATATGCACATTTATGAAAGCACCCTTCCATAAATGCACATTTATTGAAGTTGGTTTCCATATATGCACACTTTCGAATATGCGCATATATTGAATCCAACTTTCATAAATGCACATATATGAAAGATGGCTTTTGTATATGTGCATTTATGGGAGTTGGCTTCCGTAAGCGTGCATATATGGAAACCAACTTCAGTAAATACACATTTACATAAATTTACTTCTGAATATGCGTGCTTCTGTATATGTGCATTTACGGAATTTTTATTCAGTATATGCACATATACGTAAGCCAACTTTCGTAAATGCGCATTTATGAAAGTTGGATTTCGTATATGTGCATTTATGGAAGTCGGCTTCTGTATATGCGCGCTTACAAAAATGCACATATACGAGATCCAACTTCCATAAATGCACATATCTGAAAGTTGGCTTTCGTATATGTGCGCATATACAGAAGCCAACTTCTGTATATACGCATTTATGGAAGTTGGATCTCGTATATGCACGCTTCCGTAAGCGTGCATATACGGAAGTCGACTTTCGTAAATGCATATACATAAGCCAACTTCTGTATATGCACATTTATGGAAATTCACTTCTGTATATGCACATATGATGAATCTAACTTCCATAAATTCACATTTACGAAAGTTGGCTGCTATATATGTGCATTTATGGGAGTCAGCTTCCATAAATGAGCACTTATGTATAAGCGCATATACAAAAGTTGAATACAATATATGCGCATATATGAAATCCAACTTCAGTAATGTGCATTTATGGAAGGGTGATTTCGTAAATGCACATATACGGAAGTTGGTTTCCGTATATGCATATTCAGTATATATGTATATATGGAAACACACATATATGAAAGCCAACTTCCACAAATGGGCATATATGGAAGTTTTTTTTTCGTATAAGTGCGCATATACATAATCCAACGTCCGTAAATGCGCATTTATGGAAATTGATTTTCGTATATGCGCACTTCCGTATATGTGCATGTACTGAATCTAACTTCCATAAATGCACATTTATGAAATTTGGCTTCTATATATGTGAATTTATGGGAGTTGGCTTTCGTATATGAGCGCTTCCGTATACACACATATACGAAAGCCAACTTTTGTATATGCACATTTACGAAGCACTTTCATATACGTGCATATACGGAAGCCAACTTCCGTATATGAGCATTTACAGAAGCACACTTCTATAAATGTGGATTTAAGGAAGTTGGCTTCCGTATATGCACATATACAAAATCCAACTTTCATATATGTGCATTTACAAAAGTTGGCTTCTATATATGCACGCTTTTGTATATGCACATATACGTAAGCCAATTTCCATATATGTGCATTTACGGAAGCACACATATACATAAACCAACTTTTGTAAATGCACATATACGGAAGGTTGTTTTCATAAATGCACATACATGGAAGTTGGCTTCCATATATGCACACTGTCGTATCTGCACATTTACAAAAGGTGACTTTCATAAATGCATGCATATACGAAAGTGCGTATATACGGAAGCCAACTTTCATAAATGCGCATTTACAAAAATACACTTCTGTATATGCGCACTTACGTATATGTACATATAATGACTAAAAATTCCGTAAATTCACATATATGGAAGTTGAATTTCACATATGCACATATTTACTGAAGTTGGCTTTCGTATATGTGCACTTCCATATATGAAAGTCAACTTCCATAAATGCACATATACGGAAGTTGGATTTCTTATATGCGCGCATATACGAAAGCCAACTTCCATATATACACATTTACGAAAATTGACTTCCATATATGCACATGTACTAAATCTAACTTCCATAAATGTGCATTTATGTAAGTTGGCTTCTATATATGTGCAATAATGGGAGTTGGATTCCGTATATGAGCACTTATGTATAAGCGCATATACAAAAGCCAACTTTCGTATATGCGCATTTACAGATCACTTATGTAACCGTGCATTTACAGAGGGTGGAAACAATATATACGCATACATGGAAGCACGCATATACGAAAGCCAACTTCAGTAAATGCACATTTACGGAAAGGTGCTTTCATAAATGTGCATATATGGAAGTTGGCTTTCGTATATGTGCATATACGAAAACAAGCATATACGAAAGCGAACTTCCATAAATGGGCATATACGAAAGTTGGCTTTCGTATATAAACATGCATATACATAAGTCAACTTTCGTAAATGCATTGATGAAAATTGATTTCTGTATATGTGTGTTTCTGTATATGCACATATACTAAATCTAACTTCCACAAATGTGCATTTATGAAAGTCGGCTTCTATATATGTGCATTTATGGGAGTTGACTTCTGTATATGAGTGCTTTCGTATACATGCATATATGGAAGCCAACTTCCATATATGGGCATTTACATAAGCACACTTCTATAAATGTGCATTTATGGAAGTTGACTTCCATATATGCGCATATAAGGAAACCAACTTCCATATATGTGCATTTACATAAGGCATCTTTCGTAAATGCACGCATATATAGAAGCACGCATATATGGAAGCCAACTTCTGTAAGTACGCATTTACGAAAATACACTTCTGTAGAGAAATGTGTTCATTTATTTGGGTTGTGCAGGTTGAGGGGGAAAGAGAGCTGGAAATTTGGATTTGTTGTGTGGTTGAGAAACCTAAGAGCTAGTTAGCCAATTGTAGTGTGTTTTAGATTTTTCGTAGGACCCGTCCTTGTGGATTCATAGCACCGGCTCGGGGGTGACCTGCTATTTATATGAAACAAACTTGGGTCCATTACATGAAACAAACTTGGGTCCATGAAACCCAAACTTAAGAAACAATATCCCCCTTTGGCATTGATGGCAACACTCTGATGCAATACTGAAATCACTTATGGGAAGCTTGTTTGGCATACCTACAACAAACCCGACCCTCTTGTTGATTAACATGTTGAAAAATTGGTTCAAAGAAGCTCAGTCTCTCTTTGTTGATCAATTCTTTGGGTTATTTCTCTTCTTGTGGATGCAACTAAGACCCCCTATGTCTCATATTTTAATAACATAGGCCACTCCTATGATGTAACAATTTTTCAACATGTTAATCAACCTGGCCAAACGCACAAAGAGACGTAACGAAACACACAAACAACCTAGCCAAGGTTGGGTGACCAAGGGCAAGGCAAGGCGAGTTGGCAAGAGGGGCACCCAAACGCATGTTAATTGTGCATGCGAAAGGTGTCAAATACCTTCTCATGAAAGTTATGTAGTTGAAAGCTTCACTCTGAAAGGTAAAAATAGCAAAGAGAAGGATGTGTTTCCTGATGGTTGAACATTGGAGACAAATACACATATCACACTTCTATATACAATAAATATCTCTCCACTGCAAGCAAGTCCTTTTTATGTTTTATAAAAGGCCAATATTCAAGTTGTTGCAGAGTCAAATTTTTCATCAAAAGAGCTAAGTGGTTCATCTATAATCAGTTGTTTACCATCAAGTATGGGTTTTTCTGCAGATGATATCCTTTTCCGTGATCACTTGGAAACTATGAAAATGGAGATGATAACAGGCAACATTTTAGGCAAGTCTGGAATTCGCCAGGAAGATTGAGAAAGGAAAATAATAGTAGTTGATGAGCCAGGATGGAATATTGACTACAATACAATGAGTGCTGCACATTTGGGTTACTGTTTTTGATGTTCATGGTGGAGGGGTGGATATTATATTTACCATCATGAAAATGAGATAGCTTAGAGATCTACTGCTTGTAATGACAACATTGTACTTTACTGGATTCATAATGGCTTTGTAACAGTATCTACAAATGCTTCCAACTACTACAATTTCTTGCCATTCTGTATCTACAAATGCTTCCAACTACTATGATGCAAGAGCATCGCTCCATGCCAGTCAGTAGCCAGCCAGCCACGTCAGCGCGCATGCATTCAGAGTTGAAAGGGAGGCGCAGCCTCATTCAAATTTGAATTGAATGTAATTTAATGTCTTAGGCTGGTGAGCCATGGAAGTCGTGCCTTTGTGTAGGCATTAGATAGGATCGGCTTTAATGCTAGATCTGCTGAGATCTAGATCCAGGCGCTGGACTAGACAGCCATTGAATGTAATTTATTAGATTAGGTGAACCTGGAGGGAAGTGCTCCATGAGCCCCTCAGGTAAAAGAGATTTTTAGATCTCATTTTGAGTTAGTGATGGTAGAGTAGAGAAGAGCGGAGAGAGATCTGGGACACCATTGTAAAGATACAGGCATTGTTGCCATTTATTAATATAAACAGAGCAGTTTTTCCTGCATATTCTGTGTATATGGATGTTTGGGTGTGTTCCCTATGTATGTTGTGAATGTATGATGTTGATGCATTCTGCAGGAGTTTGTTTGATTTCAGGTAAGGGCCTTTGAGGCTTCATGCCAGGAAGGTATGACAGGACGCTGAGGGTTCTGAGAGCCGGTGCACTGAAGATGCACTTCTGAACTCTGAGGAGTCAGACAAAGATGTGATGAGGCACAGAGACTGACGTCAACAACTCAAGAGAAAGACCTCAAGGTTGCTAAATACCTTGGAGGCAAGGTTGTGTAGCTGAAACACAGTTGCAGACAGAATCACTGAGGATTCTATAGAGCTCTGCCAAGTGGGAATTGAGCATATGCACGAGTTGCGTTGGAGAGGGACTCTGCTGAGAGTTCAAAGGAAGAAGTATCATTGGGGATTTTGAAAAGTTCTGCCAAGTGGGCATTGAGAACAAGTGCAAGGAGTGCACAAAAGAAGAACTCTGTGGTGAGTTCGGAGGAAGACCAGAATCACTGAGCATTCTAAGAAGCTCTGCCAGGAGGGCATTGAGCAGGTGCATAGAGGAATAGGAGAAGAGAACTCTTTGAGTTCTGAAAGACAGAGGAAGAATCCACTGAGGGATTCTCATAGGGTTACTGAACACCCAGAAAGACTCAGCCACTTATTTGCTTGAGTAGAAGGATAGCCAAGAGGGCATCCATTCCACTCTCCATCGGAAGGAGGAGAAGGATAAAATCCCTCAAGGGGTATGAGCATTCGAAGAAGCTCAGGAGAGACAGTGTGGCATATATGCGAAGACTCTACAGGAGGTAGAGGTCAAACCTCCAAAGATTTGAAGAACAAGCTCAGGAAGGACAACGTTTTCATACGCGCAGGCGAAGCTCACAGTTGAGGAGTTCGCAGAAAAAGGAAGATAAGGCAGAGACCTGGGAAAATCTAAATTCTCCCAAGTTTGGGAAGAAATCGTGCCGATCTCAGGAGGAGTAGCTGACGTCATCTCGGTATATCGGCACTCGAGAACGAGGTGGGGCCACAGGAGTCGGCAAGTGGACAGGTGACACCTCGCACCTCGGGAGCTCGTGAGTAGAAGGGATAATAATTTGGTGTTAGAATTCACGAAGCATGAGGGCACGAGGATGCGAAGCGGCGAAGGAGCGAGAGGATTGGGACCATCCATTGAAGAGGACGCGTGGCAGAGATCAAGGGGATCTCACGAACTCAGGAGTTCGCAGGGTAACAGCCCAAGCATTTGGTACTCCGAGTCACGAGGACGCGAGGCGCGAGAAGGAGGATAACCATTGGATCCGGATTGCGAGAGGACCGTTGGATCTGCACGTGGGATCATGCATCAGAACCTCGCGAGAAAAGACTCGAGGGTTTGGCCGCGAGGATCGCGATATTGCGAGAAGCGAGATTTCGACCGTTGGAGGATAGGTGGCCATAACAAAGTGGCGAGTGGAATACAGGTGGCATGAATACCTAGGGATCTCGCCGCGAGAAGTCCCGAAGTATTAGTGAGACAAAGGACCATTGAAGAGTCAACTCTCGTGTGTCTCAACACTTCGGCACATCGGGTGTAGAGAGTTGGAAACTCAAGGGTTTGATATAGCGAGTCGCGATGTCGCGAGGGAGGTAAGGCCACGGATACGGGAGTAGTAGTCATATGGTGGAAGCTTAGCCAGGAGGGCTAGCGCATAGGAGCCGAGAGCTCATCGACAATTCGGGGATCAGGGATACCCAAGGGCAGAGGTTTGTGACAGCGAAAGTCTGAAACCCTGAAGCCCGATAACAGTTGCCTGTGGGAAAATTATTCACGGTCAGGTGCAAAGGCCGTGCAGGTGAATGAAGGATCTGTGGATTGGGTCATGTTTTGGTAGAGATTTCTCGAGGGAATCTAAAGGGTCTCTTCAGCTCAACTGAAGGAAATTGAACGATCCTGTGAGCAGGAGGTCAGGTGAAGAGACCCTGCGGGGTGGCAGGAAGGAGACTCACTGCACCAATTACTACAATTTCTTGCCATTCTGTATCTACAAATGCTTCCAACTACTACAATTTATTTCCATTCTGTATCTACAAATGCTTCCAACTACTACAAATCTAAGTGTCTTGGGTAGCCTGATCTAAAATCTTAGAGAGAATTTCTATCTACTAAGGTTGCATCATGTAGCTCGAAACACCCTTGTAGATCGATAAGCCAGAACCTCTGTCTCATATTCCTAAAGGAGTACTTAAGCGCTCTGCCCACAATCCCAATGCTAGAGCTGCCAAAAATTACTCGATTGTTGAAGATTTGGGCCAAACCCCATGCGCGATGTCGGCTTTGGAGGTGCTCCAGACATGTCCTTCATAGATGAATGCCTTGTTATCTACGTTAGGAGATCTAGACCCATGTGGCTCAAAGGTTATCAATTTTGACATCATGGACATTAAGCCTCACTTACCTTACCACATGGCCTTTCAAATCCATGTGGAGAAAATGAAAATTACCATCAAATGTACTGTAATTGATGAAGGTTCTTTGACATCTGTGATGTCTCTAGCCTGTTGGAAATCCATTGGCTCTCCTCCCTTATCTCAATCCATGACCATGTTGACTACATTTGATGGGCATTCTTTTAGACCCCACGTGATTCTTCCCTCTTTCCCAGTCCATTTAGGTGGAAAGACTATGGAGGTCTAGGTCGAGGTGGTTGATGCCCCTCTTGACTAAAATATACAGGGTGTAATTGGACTTATGCCATCATCACTATCCCCAAACAAACATCTATGTGACCCATGGGAGACTAAAGTTTTCCTTATCTTAATAAATATGTATACATATAATTTATTGCAGCTCTATTGTGCATCACAAAAGATTCTATGAGATCATTACTCCCATATACCTACACAAATCACGTCTCACTTGATTGCCTAAAACCTGCAAGCTCATGAATTTTAGTCAACATCTAACATCAATACCAAACCTAATCGGACATTGATTTCACAAATCTTAACTGAAAACATTGAACAACAATAAAGATTTAGACAAGTGCAGGATAATATGCACTGCATGTCTTAACAAGAAGGTTAAAGCTAAGCTTTATTTTTATTTTCTTTAGTTTTTTAGTATTTTCGCTATTCTTCAAAAAAGTATTTTTTTATATTGCATTTCATTTCATTTAAATTTGTGATGAAACACAATGTAATTTCTTTTTCTATAAAAGACAAAATTCTTCACATAGCCCACATAAATTAAAGTCTTCTTCTGACTTATGGAACTTTTATCATGCACCAACAAATCCATTGGTTTGTTATCTTATCTTTAAGGAAAAGCAAACATTGTGGCAAATCATAGAAATAAGCACCTTTGGATTGCAAAGTGTGCGCCTCAGATTTGAAAAGAACCCATCACAAACAAAAGTAAGAGGAGCAAATGTTTCAAGTTCCTCGCCGGTTGTAGACTTGTACTTTACACCCTTCACAACCCCATCTCTTAATGGAGAAAATAGGGTGTCCACGTCCTAGAAGTCTATAATAGTATCTAATATTAGTGGAATCCAGTGTAAAGATAATGACCAATCTATTGCATATACTAAATGAAAAATTAATTTCAACATTCCCTAAGGCATTCTATAATGTTAATATTAATATTACTCATAAGGTACACTATCAAGCTCGAGCAAAGTAGAGTTTTCCATTGTGAAAGCCAAGAAGGTCATAACCTTATTTGAATGCATTGTAGAGTTTTCCGCCACTTTTTAGGAACACCATGGAAATGAATCACCCACTAATGAGAAATTGTTCCTTTCATCCTCCAATGATCCACAATACGGGGACCTCATACTTCTCTATTTCCTAACCCTTTGCACCATTTTCACAGTTGGATTTATGTTTTTTCTCTTCTTTACATGGTTGTTATTGTTTCTTGGGTGTAGGAATTTGAACACGTTATCATTTGGATTCAAGATCATTCACCTTCTTTTCATGGACTTCTATAAGTATTTTTCTAAGCCATCATATAGGTTTAATATTTCCCTCCACATATTCATATTTAAACCTT
>ML787353.1:586613-606103 GCA_009831015.1 Picea engelmannii | reverse complement strand
CAATTATATGCAATTTTATGGATGGGTATTAAGTAAATTATGGATTTTACCATTTTGAGCAAGTTAGTGCTAGAGTTTACCATTATAGAAAACATTAAGATTTTATTCGTCGTCTTGTGTGTAGGTTTATTTCAAGACTATTTTCCTTCTCCTTCTCTTTCAACTCAACCTAAAGCTTTGAATATCTTGAAAGGAATGTCTCACATGTATAATCCTTTCTCTTTCCTCTTAAACTTTAGTTTTCCATCATTTTCTTGTTTGTTTGAGAGGGTAGAATAGGTAATTGTTTTATTGTTGTTCCTTATCATATCAATCCACTATTGTGGAATGGTTTCTACCCACTATGCTAAAATATTCCTACGACAAAATGGTGAGTCCACGAGGGAAGGCTTTTTGAAATTCTTCCTTCTTTGATTGATTATTAGGGATTCTTTGGTTTTTTAACCTTTTGTATGCTTGTCAACATTTTTTTTTTAAAAATCCACATTAGTTCTATGCATGATTGCCTTCCCTTTTGTGTTTTTAATTTTTCTATTTTTTTCTTTAGTTTCATGCATGTTTGGCCCTTTTCCATGTAATTTCATGAGGTTTTGTAGGGAAGCACACACGGTTATTTTTTTTCGATATACATGTCCATTATTTATCCCCATTGATGCAATTTCATGTATGGAAACCATTTTTCTACACAATTTCATGATTGTAAAGCATTTTCCCACATATTTTTGGCTTTTTGGGCTTACAAAATAGGGTTAAATATTTATTATTCATAGTGGTTTTGAGCCTTCTATATGTATTGCCTATTGATAACAGTTTTTTTAGTTTCTATAATGAAAGGAAGAAAGGGAAAGGGAAAATAACATCTATAGGTTTTCATGCCTTTTTCCATTTTTGAATTTCATTTTTTACAACACTTAATTTTTTGCATTTGTGCATTATTAAGTACGAAAGGCACAACCCGTCACTAAATAACAACCCTAAAATTAATCTAGATTATAAAATGAATTAAACATTTATATTTTGGGTCTAGAATGCCAACATTAGCCTTCATATAGAGCCTTGGTGTCAGGTTTGGGTATTCATTTCAAAATCCCTAAGACCATTTAAATTGGAAACTTAAAAGTTGAATAACTAGTTTTAAAGTCCTTCGTAAGATTTGTGATTTCTCGAGAAGACCTTCATAAGGGTGTACAATCGACGAGGAAATCATTGTGAATTGGATATCACTAAAAATACCCCTTATTCACACAATGGACTTAAGAAACACCTAGTTAACCCAATTCTAGTGTTTTACTATAATTTGGGTCAACATCAACTTGCACACTAGGGCTTGGTAACTTCATTCCCAAAGCCACAAATTTATGAAAGGAAACCTTATTGGCCCTTTATTTTACTTATAAACACAAGTAAACTCACTTGTGGGATTATGGAAAGGTGCCCTTGAAAAATTCCCTTAATGACCCCCATTGGGTTCCAACACCTTTGGTGGCAATTGTTTGTGGGAAATTGAAACTATATGGTAATGTTTAATAGTTGAATGGGTAGAAGGAGGCTGCAATTTCATGTTAAAAGGTATGAAATTATAATACTCATGCCCATTCATGAAAATACTTTTATGCTCTCCCATTCATGAACTCATGCCCATTCACAAGAAGAGATGGTTGAGAGCTCAAGCTCGGGGTTAGAGAGAGCTCGCGAAGGGCACAGGGAGAGAGCACACACTGCGAGGTTAGAGAGAGCTCGCAGAGGGCACCGACCAGGAGAGGAAACTTGCGAAGAGAATGGTAAGTTGTTGAAAATACTTCTCTGTATCTGTTTATTCTCTCTTCTATCCCTTTACCATTTTCAATAAGCTCCTCATTGTCAATACACTTTGCTGCATGCTTTCCCAGCTCCAACACGTCATCAAAGCCTCCAAACATAACATTATTTAGAATTATCTAGACTCCCAAATACAAATTTTAATTCCCTTAAAAGAAAGTCAAACTCTTTGATAAGCAAGGTTTTTGTGTCTAAGGACACATGAATGCAACTGACAGTTTAATTTTTCTAATTTTTTCTTTAGTTTCATGTATGTTTGGCCCTTTTCCGTGTAATTTCATGAGGTTTTATAGGGAAGAACATAATGTTATTTTTTTTTCGATATGCATGTCCATTATTTATCCCCTTACCATATCCTAAAGTTTCCAAACTGGCACATGCCTGGAGAATACTTGCAAAGATGAATTGATATGATTTCATACTTGCTCGTTGCATTTCATAGAAGAGGTCCAGTACCTCCTCTCCAAAATTAGCCTGAGCATATCCTGTAAGCATTGCACTCCATAAGATCAAGTCATGTTTGGTTTCTCTTTTGAACACTTTGTGTGCATAATCTATGCTACTGCACTTAGCATACATGGTAACAAGGGCACTAGCTGCAGATATATTTGGCTCAAATCCAGTTTTGATCACATGGACGTGAAGATCTTTTCCCTATTCCAGAACACCAAGGTTTGCACAAGCCCAAAGAACACTGACAAATGTAAATATGTCCAATCTCAGGCTTAGATGACGCATTTCAGAAAAGAGCTCAAGGGCTTGCAGATCAAGTTCATTCTGCACACATGTTGCAATCATTAAATTCCACAATGCCGAGCTTACTGTGTCCATTTCATCAAACACTTTTCATGCATAATCTACAATCCTAGATTTTGCATACATTGTAACAAGATCACACCCCGCAGAAAAATCTGTCTGCAATATAGTTTTAGCAATGTGAGCATGCAACTCCCTCTCTTGATCGACAACTCCAAGACTCTTACAAACTCCTAGAATGCTAGCAAGCATAAATTCCCCAGGCTTGACCCATGTTCGATGCATTAGGCCAAAAAGATCCATTGCCTCTTCATAATATCCATTCTTACTATACCCTCCAATCATTATATTCCATGACACTAAATTTCATTCAAGCATTCTCTCAAACACTTGGTGTGCATTCTCCACACTTCCACATTTTGCATACATGTTGATAAGGTGATTGCTCAGAATGATACCTGGCTCGAACCCACTATCAATCATGTGTTGATGGACTCTTCTACCATCTACCAGAGACCTACTGTCAATGCATTTAATTAATACAAAATGAGTATAGATATTGGTGTCCACTTTCATTTTGAATGGGTTCATCAATTGGTTATCCATTGTCAATGCATTCAAGTCCTGATTGTTCCTGTACCGACTCTCGTTACCCTTCTATTGGGGTATTTGACACACATCAATGGTTATGAATGGCCTAGGAGTGGAACCCATCATTTGCATACAAAGAGACTGCATCTTATATGAGAAATAGGGACTGTTCCACTTCAAAAATTACTGGCTGGTGAAGAAAAATTACCTGTTTAGCTCACAAATTTAAGCAAATAGAGTTGTAATCGATATACACAATTTAGAAAATTGACCCATTTGAAGAAATTTATACCATAATTTGTGAAATGGGTGGAATTAACCAGTGTCCCCATGAGGAATCTCAATCAGAGCATTGGCAGAAAGCCATGAACATAATTTGGATCATCCACATTGAATATACTTGATATATGGATGGAGATCAACAATATGTTTGATATATGGATGGAGATCAACAATAAAATATGTTTTTTGACCTCTAATTGATGATAGAAAAAAATTGGAGATGGAACAACCCTTATAATCATCTTTGTTGTTGTTTTGTAATGAGACAACCAATAGACATGTTGTTGGAAACCAATTTAGGTTTGCACCATAATTTGCCAAAGGAAATTTCAAACATTTCCAGAAGTCTACTACATGAAATTTTATCCACAAATTTGTTGTCTAACTTAGCCCAAAATAGAAATAAGACTGACTAGATCTTGAATGCCCGTCTCCAATGAGAACAAATAAAACAAGACATCCCATTCCTTAAATTGGTGGATCGATCCTCTATATGAGGCTATTATTTTGTGGTAAATTTTTCTTTACAAATGCCAACACACTAGATCCTCATTAAAATGACAATTATTAGCCAAAAGAAGAATAGTTTCTGTCATGAGGTCTTTGTGTCCACTGTTTTAAATTTGGAGATGAAGTCAGGCTTAGACACTTCCTCATCTCACAAAACCAGAAGGTAAATCCAACACAAAAGAATCTACAAATCATCTCCAAACTTGTATATAAATACTAGTTAGCAATGGAATTATCATGAGTCACCAAATTGAACTTACATGTTTTGTATGCTATACGTGGTCCAAACAGGGTGAAAATTGTCTTCAAAATGGTTCTCTTTCAAAAGGCTCCCATTGATCAGAAACACCGGATCTACAGGCTTCCATATGATTCCTTAGTACAAACAGGGTGAATATTGCATCCTCCATCTCTAAGTAGTAGATATATTTCAGTGAAAATGAAGGCAAGTAGGAAGTAGGTATCAACATGTTCTTGCCTTCATTCATATTTCTGACATTACAGTTGGGTAAGAATATTCGTAATTATATTCTCAGAAGTGGACATCAGTTGGATATTTTGGATGGGAATTCCCTTATAGATATGTATGGGAAATGTTGAAGTATAGATGTTTCATGTCATGTGTTTGATAGGATGCCTTGGAAGGATGTGATCACTTGGAATGAAATGATTGTAGGATTTGCAATGCACGGGCATGGTGAATATGCTCTCAGATTGTTTTACAATTTGCAGAAGGAAGGCATAAAGCCAAATGACCACACCTTCATTGTTGTTTCATCTGCATGCAACCATGCAAGTCTGGTAGAGGATGGTTTAAAATGCTTTGAATGTATGACTCAAGATTTTTTCATCACACCTAGGTTGAAGCACTATGCTTGCATGGTTGACCTTTTTAGTCATTCAGGACACCTGGCTCAAGCAGAGGACTTTATCAACAAGATGCCTTTAGAACCTAGTGTTGATGTATGGGGAGCCTTGCTTGGTGTCTCCTGAATACATTGCAATATAGAGGCATGAGAGCGTGCAGTGGGACACCTTTTACAGCTAGAGCCTCAGAATGTTGGTTACCATGTACTTCTCTCGAACTTCTATGCTACAGCTGGCAGGTGGGATGGTGTCACAAAGGTGAGAGAAATGATGAACCACAAAGGTTTGAGAAAGAATCCAAGGTGCGCCTGGATTGAGGTCAAGAACATGGTTTATGAATTCCTTGTAGAAGACATATCACACCCATAAGTAGAAGAAACGTATGCAACTTTAGAAAGTTTGGTTGGACTGATGAGGGACGTAGGGTATGGTCCTACTACTAACTTAGTGTTGCATGATGTGGATGAGCAGGATAAAGCAAGCACCCTGTGTTATCACAGTGAGAATTTGGCCATTGCTTTTGGACTTATCAATACAAGTTGTGGGACACCTGAGGATCACCAAGAACCTTAGGGAATGTGGTGATTTTCATAGTGTCACAAAGTTCATCTCTAAAATTGTAGGACAAACGATTCCTGTAAGGGATTTGAATCATTTTCATCACTTCAGAGATGGATTGTGTTCCTGTGGGGATTACTGGTGAAGCTAATTACAACCATGAATTTGTATGACATAAATGATGATCATATTGATTACATTATGGGTTTTCACCATGCATTCATTACTTGTGTAGACAGTGTCTGTAGATTGAAGATTCACAATAGCTATTGAAATGTTAGTTATGTAAATGTAATATTCATTGATCTAAATCTTGCAATGCATAGATTCTTTGCCCAACCTGCACTTGATACATGTTATTCAGGAGGCTTTCATGTCTTATGGGTCAATGTTATTATTTTAATAAGCTAAGAGGGTATATAACAATGGCACACATTGAGAGGCTATACAACAATACCATCCATTGAGATTCTTTGACAAAAGGAGAGAAATGATGGAAATCTACTCCAGAAGGAGAGAATTATTTATGGTTACTCTTTGGGATGATTCTACTAATAATGGGCTTCATGATATTTTCTATATGTGATTTGTTGATGCAGGAGAAACTTCAGATGCCACCGGAGACCCCTTCGCAGCCACTGAAGTATTCCCCAGTCCATGTTGGAGTGTTGTCAATAGTTTCAGGGTTTGTGCATGCCATCAATCTGCAACATATTGATGTTATGAACAATCTGAAGGACCGTCAAGGGAGGTGTCATGGTGTCATGCACATGCCATTTGATCTCCCCCCCATTGACAACATGGATATATTGGGAGATTCAAACCCGAGTGTATGAGTGGAGAAGTAGTTGAGGGGCTTACAAAGAATGAAAAGATGATTAAATCCGTCCAACCATCAAAATGAATAATATGATGGGAAGAGGAAGGGTGCATGGAATATCTGATAAGATTTTAATATGGTTGTTGCGTGGATGGGCAAGTAAATATTTTGAAAGAAAAGGGGGAGGCACGAAATTGGTCAGGGGTGGGGGGGCGCTCTCATTATTTTTGGAATATTGATGGAGAAGTGGAGGAGATGAGATAGCAGTGGAAGAGAAGAAGACATAGAGAATTGAAAGGGGAGACTAGAGTTCTCATTAAGGTGGATCTCCCATGAAGAAAAGAGAGAATAAACAATGAAGGGAACCCGATGAAGATGGAGAGACAGAGATCTGACTAGAGAATTGAGGCAACCATAGAAGGGGATGTGTCTCCAGTGTTGTAGTTCACCTGGTAGAATTGTGAAGAGAAGGAGGTCACAACAAGGAAGTTACAGTTTGAGGTATTGGGTAGAACCTCCTTGGCAAAGACAAAGATGACATAGTTCTAGTCAGTGAGCATTGCGTTGAACTGTGAGAGAATCATGAGGTTAAAGAGCAGTAATCCTTGTCAAAATAGCTAGTTAGGGAGATATAAAGAGAAGAATTTATGTTGTTAGGCATAATTCAGTGCTTCGTTTTGTAAGCTTAGTCCCCTGGTTAGATTTGATTTTCGAGTTTGGTGACCATGAGGTTTGTTAGTTCAAAACTATGTAATAAAATTCGACATTAAATTCGAAATTACGTTTGAGAAACTATATAATCCAGTTCAAATAAATTCACCTTGAAGTTCAACTTCAAGTTTAGCTTCAAGTTTGAATTACATCGATGTTTGGAAAATTTCAAATTTCAAGCTTGAAATTTGTCGAATGTGGTGACTAAGGTTGTAAGCCTACCCATGATTGAGACCAACTAGCATCTAGGGAGGAAGGCCTTTTCACTGTGGTAATCCCTCTAACAACAATATGCCATCGAGGCCACATGCTCGTGTAATTTCATTTGTTGATTAATAAGAAGAAACCCTTTCATTCCAAGTTTAATAAATTAGATTGATGTGTTGTTTATTTTGTTTCCATTGTTTTTCTTGCTTGTGTGATGCTCTGCACTCTATGTGTTTGATTGACAAGGCAAGGTTGAAATTAAGGTGTATCAAGGGAGTAGAGAAGGCAGGTGAGGTTGGTCATATCCATCATGCACGATTTGCTTAGTAGTGACTGGTGGAGGGAGTATTTAAGACAAAATGTGGAAGCAATTGCAAGCTCCAAAATGGTTAACAGATCTGGATCTCTTGATGCATTATAAGTTCAAATTTATTTCGATGGACATGTGGCCACACCTATTGTTTATTTTCAAACAAGATAGCATTATACTCAGAAAGATGGTGGGTGAGTATACTTTGCAAGTAAATGCAGGAATTTGTCAGGCTCTACTACATCAAATTTCATTGAGTATTCTATTTAAGATCACGCATCATTGCGTCGTTTATTTATGTTTGATCCTCGAGCCTTGCCAATTCAAGATAAAATTTGATGCAGAATCCAGTCTAGAGTGTGTAAAAAGTTAAATATACAAGCATGGAACCACAGTGACATGAAGAATGTTTATAAACAAACTAATTAGTAGCTTTATAACTTACTTGTGCTAACACTGTTTGGTACTACATGGAAAGTTCACAAAGGTTGTGATATTGGATTCCTATGGACTGGTCATTGTTATACTTGTGGGTTTAATCATCACATAGGCCATGAGTCAACCTTGTTGTAATATTAATTAGATTTTTATAACATTATTCACTTTGGCTATTTTAGCCAAAGCTTGACCTAGTCAAGGCTTCTTGGGGGTAGCACCCTACCTCTTGGATGGTGTATATATACACCAATCCTCATTTGAATTCTTCACTCAAGTGGATCGCTTATCATAAGTTATATTCCTAAGGGCACCTTCTCTATTGCACTCTCTTTTACAAGTTATTGTTTTATGGTAACTTCTCTCTTATGTGCTCTTATGGTTATGACTATGGCTCACTTTCTTTAGTGCATTTACTCTCTCTGTTTTTAGCACATAACATTGATCGATATTTTTATTGGATTAAAGTTTTGTTGGTTGTTTTCACTCTATCTCTCTTGTGAATCTCAACAAGGTATCATATCCAATGTGAATCTCCCTCATCCTATTCAGTTTTGAGTATTTGATGTAAAGAAGCTATTGACTAGTGCCATCACACTTCTCTTGGTGACCGTGAAACTAGGGCTATTTTGATCTTCTCTTTTTTAGGGTTTTAACTCTCTTTCAAGGATAACATCTTTTATAGGGTTCCTCTAGGGTTTTTCCTAGGTTTTAACCCTCTTTTAAATTCAATGCCCTATTTTGAGAGTTCCCTCAATATTTTATTTTTAGTTTGTAAAGGCATGTTGAACCTAATGGACTCTTACGATGCATATTTGGTTGTGCACTTTAAATATTTGTCCTCCACTTCACAAGCATGGATTGTTGCCTCTGGAGTGAATAGACATATACAATGTTACTAGAACTAGACTGGTCATTGCATTGATTGACCCCAAAAATGTGAATCAGACTGCAATTGGAAAAAAACCAAACCAAAAAACTGATCGACCAAAAAATACATAAAATATTTAAATTTTGAAAAAATCATATATATTCATGTGCATCCATATGAATCCAAACCATTTATACACAAACATGTAAAATTTCTCATTTATATAGCAATTAAGAGTGCATATAACCAAAATAGCATCGAGTGCAAAACATCTCTTAACCAAAGTACATCAACAAAGAGGCTCTAAATGGCCTCTAGAGTCCAAAAATAAACATAGTACTAATGAGTAACTATAGTGACATAGTCTAGAGTCTAGACTCTACAATCCGATCATATTTTACTAGTAACTAGTAACTACTACTAGGTAGAATCATCAACTAGACTCTAGACTCTACAATGTGATCATATGGTACTAGTAATTGGTAACTACTACTAGGTAGAATCATCAGAATCCTCATCCTTATATTGACTAGACTCTATAGTGGGATTCCTGCTTGATTCCCCTAGCCATGAAGGTAGTGATACTTCTTTCTATGGAAGTGGGTCCAAGTCCGTCCAATAAAGGACTTCATTGTCAAATGCTAGTGCTTGACTCTCCACAACCCACTCTGATGAGGGATCAAAGTCATCCAAGACTATGTTGCTTGATTTAGGGGGTTTTTTCAACCACTGGTCGTGCCTCAACCTAAGGTTGTACTGAACATAAACCATATCATTCAACCATGTTTTCTCTGAATCGTTCCACTTCTTGTTGTGTATACTCTAAAAAACACTCCAATTGCATTCACATCCAGAAGCATTGCATGTTTTTCTCAATATCCGAATTGTAAATTTTTGCAAATTAGGGCACCGGCCACCAAACTATTGCCACCAATAGGACGCAATAAGAGTTGAAGGAAAATAATATTTAGCAAATGACTTTGAAACTTTGACTCAACTTTTGCAATGAATAATAAAATTTGAAAACTTTAAACTTTCTTACCCAGTGGATCCTTTGGTCTGCTTCATATAGCCATATACATGCCAAATGTACCAATACTCTCATTGGAATGCAGGAGATTGCTATGTATCTCTTGTATCTTTGGATTAGGGACCATGTGCACAATGCATTTGTACAATTCCTCTTTTACCTCCCCATCTGCTTCAAAATATTTTGTATAGTGGTATCTTCAAAGTTTAGAAGACAAAAAATATTCATCAATTGAATTTGAATCTTTGGCTAATATTTTGTCATGAATAACAAAACTTTGAAACTTTGAAATTACATACGGGTTCATATTTCCGACGAGGGTAGTGTTTTCATTGAGTTAAAGTTCCACCTTTCTTGTTCATTTTTTTTCTTCAGAAATACCATTATTTGGGTTGTCTTTAAATTGTCCAAAAAATCTTAGGGTAAAGTTACATGAGAAAAATTCCCAACATAATAGGATACTAGAAAGAGTAACACTATGGTAATCATTATGAGCTTACTATTATACTAATAGGATACTAGTAATGAACTAGTGTTACATCTTGATTGATTAAATGTTTCTGTCATTAATGATTTTATAGGACATACAAGAAAATAGGTATTTGTTAGATCTATCTTCATTGAGTGAGGGAAGTTCAGGTAGAATAGAAGAAAGTGAGACATCTAGTAGGTCTAACAGGCGGAGATCAACTAGAGGTGAGAAGATCAGAAGAAAATTCCACAAACACATGGAATTTTTTCTTGTGAAAGGGAGATCATGTTCTTACGATCATGAGAGCATAGACGACAACGAGGTGTCCTTGAGGTATAAAAATAGAGTGAAACAATGGGTACCCAAGGATCTTCCTAAAATAAACACTGATTTTTGTGTAAATGAAAGGATATACCGGATTGCTCCATCGTCATTACATGGTTTGGGGAAATTTTCCATGGATGCCATAAAGGTCTGTTATGACAGATTAACTAAATTGATGGAGTACATCGAACCTTGTTATATCTACAAAGATTGGATACAAATAGTCCAATATACAAAAAGTATGTGAAGATATGGCTTGGTTCCTCTGCCCGTCAAGGTAGTGATACTCCTTGCTATGGAAGTGGGTCCAAGTCCATCCAATAAAGGTCTTCATTGTCAAATGCTAGTGCTTGACTCTCCACAACCCACTCTGATGAGGGATCAAAGTCATCCAAGACTATGTTGCTTGATTTAGGGGTTTTGTTCAGCCACTGGTCGCGCCTCAACCTAAGGTTGTACTGAACATAAACCATATCATTCAACCATTTTTTCTCTAAACCGTTCCACTTCTTGGTGTGTATACGCTAAAAAATGCTCCAATTACATTCACATCCAGAAGCATTGTATGTTTTTCTCAATATACGAATTGTAAATTTTTGCAAATGAGGGCACTGACCACCAAACTGTTGCCAACAATAGGATGCAATAAGAGTTGAAGGAAAACAATATTTATCAAATGACTTTGAAACTTTGAATCAAATTTTGCAATGAATAATAAAATTTGAAAACTTTAAACTTTCTTACCCGGTGGATCCTTTGGTCTACTTCATATAGCCATATACATGCCAAAGGTACCAATACTCTCATTGGAATGCAGGGGCTTGCTATGTATCTCTTGTATCTTGGGATTAGGGACCATGTGCACAATGCATTTGTACAATTCCTCTTTTACCTCCCCATTTGCGTCAAAATATTTTGTATAGTGGTATCTTCAAAGTTTAGAAGACAAAAAATATTCATCAATTGAATTTGAATCTTTGGCTAAGATTTTGTAATGAATAAAAAAACTTAGAAACTTTGAAATTACATACGAGTTCATATTTCCGACGAGGGTAGTGTTTTCGTTGAGTTAAAGTTCCACCTTTCTTGTTCATTTTTTTTTCCAGAAATACCATTATTTGGGTTGTCTTTAAATTGTCCAAAAAATCTTAGGGTAAAGTTACATGAGAAAAATTCCCAACATAATAGGATACTAGAAAGAGTAACACTATGGTAATCATTATGAGCTTACTGTTATACTAATAGGATACTAGTAATGAACTAGTGTTACATCTTGATTGATTGCCTGTTTCTGTCATTAATGATTTTATAGGATGTACAAGCAAATAGGTATTTGTCAGATCTATCTTTATTGAGTGAGGGAAGTTCATGTAGAATAGAAGAAAGTGAGACATCTAGTAGGTCTAACAGGCGAAGATCAACTAGAGGTGAGAAGATCAAAAGAAAATTCCATAAACGCATGGAATGGTTTCTTATGAAAGGGAGATCGTGTTCTTACGATCATGAGAGCATAAACGACATCAAGGTGTCCTTGAGGTATAAACATATAGTGAAACAATAGGTACCCAAGGATCTTCCTGAAATAAACAATGATTTTTGTGTAAATGAAAGGATATATCGGATTGCTCCATCGTCATTACATGGTTTGGGGCTATTTTCCATGGATGCCATAAAGGTCTGTTACGACGGATTAACTAAATTGATGGAGTACATCAGACCCTGTTATATCTACAAAGATTGGATACGAATAGTCCAATATACAAAAAGTATGCGAAGATATGGCTTGATTCCCCTGGCCATGAAGGTAGTGATACTTCTTTCTATAGAAGTGGGTCCAAGTCCATCCAATAAAGGTCTTCATTGTCAAATTCTAGTGCTTGACTCTCCACAACCCACTCTGATAAGGGATCAAAGTCATCCAAGACTATGTTACTTGATTTAGGGGTTTTGTTCAGCCACTGGTCGCGCCTCAACCTAAGGTTGTACTGAACATAAACCATATAATTCAACCATTTTTTCTCTGAACTGTTCCACTTCTTAGTGCGTATACGCTAAAAAATGCTCCAATTTCATTCACATCCAGAAGCATTGCATGTTTTTCTCAATATCCGAATTGTAAATTTTTGCAAATTAGGGCACTGACCACCAAAATGTTGCCACCAATAGGATGCAATAAGAGTTGAAGGAAAATAATATTTAGCAAATGACTTTGAAACTTTGACTCAACTTTTGCAATGAATAATAAAATTTGAAAACTTTAAACTTTCTTACCCGGTGGATCCTTTGGTCTGCTTTATATAGCCATATACATGCCAAAGGTACCAATACTCTCATTGGAATGCAGGAGCTTGCTATGTATCTCTTGTATCTTGGGATTAGGGACCATGTGCACAATGCATTTGTACAATTCCTCTTTTACCTCCCCATCTGCTTCAAAATATTTTTTATAGTGGTATCTTCAAAGTTTAGAAGACAAAAAATACTCATCAATTGAATTTGAATCTTTGGCTAAGAATTTGTAATGAATAACAAAACTTTGAAACTTTGAAATTACATACGGGTTCATATTTCCGACGAGGGTAGTGTTTTTGTTGAGTTGAAGTTCCACCTTTCTTGTTCATTTTTTTTTTCCAGAAATACCATTATTTGGGTTGTCTTTAAATTGTCCAAAAAATCTTAGGGTAAAGTTACATGAGAAAATTTCCCAACAAAATAGGATACTAGAAAGAGTAACACTATGGTAATCATTATGAGCTTACTGTTATACTAATAGGATACTAATAATGAAATAATGTTACATCTTGATTGATTGACTGTTTCTGTCATTAATGATTTTATAGGATGTACAAGCAAATAGGTATTTGTCAAATCTATCTTCATTGAGTGAGGGAAGTTCAGGTAGAATAAAAGAAAGTGAGACATCTAGTAGGTCTAACAGGCGAAGATCAACTAGAGGTGAGAAGATCAGAAGAAAATTCCATAAACACATGGAATTGTTTCTTGTGAAAGGGAGATCATGTTCTTACGACCATGAGAGCATAGATGACATTGAGGTGTCCTTCAGGTATAAACATATAGTGAAACAATGGGTACCCAAGGATATTCCTGAAATAAACACTGATTTTTGTGTAAATGAAAGGATATACCAGATTTCTCCATCGTCATTACATGGTTTGGGGCTATTTTCCATGGATTCCATAAAGGTCTGTTACGATGGATTAACTAAATTGATGGAGTACGTTGGACCCTGTTATATCTACAAAGATTGGATACGAATAGTCCAATATACAAAAAGTATGCGAAGATATGGCTTGGTTGCAAATTATATACAACTAAAAGACAATGACAAAAATAAAGGAGCAACTATCTACATTGACGGAAGGCCAAAACCAACAAGGAATATTGCAGGGTTTATAAACAGTACACGACCCGCGACCATAAATAAGAGACCCAATTGCGTATTTGAGGGGCATGAAGAAAACCGTGTATTCGTATGTGCAATAAAATCAGTAGCTGCAGGGGAAGAGATATTGATTGATGACAATTTGAATCGAATAGATACAAATGTCGCTATTATGGGGGTGGTACATATACTAGTTTACCCAACCTGTAAGCAATGACTCTCATATTTTATGATTTTCATTATGTTCTATTTTTGTTATCAACAATTGAATTTCTCATACATTTGAATTTATTTCTCATTATAATGATCACGGTTCTAATTTTATTGTAATGTGGCAGGATGATCGTGGTAAATCAATAGCGGGCTCAAAAGGTAAATGAACAACAATTTTTTAATTGCATTTAATGTGCATTTTATTTCTATGGAGATCAATTATTTTATTTGTTTACATAACTGAATTATCATTTATTTTGTCGAATATGTAGTCGGAGGGACATGATGTTGATGATGATTCGCTCGGTGAAAGGGATTTGTATGAATCCTCCAACCCTACGATTTTAATAAGGAAAATGATCAATAAAGAAAACAAGGAACTAGCTCACTTGTTAGATATTCTAGATCAAACTCCTGAGGTTGAAGAAAGGATCAAAGAAGTTATGACAAGGCTTAAGACATATAATGTAATAAATGTAATTTCAAGTTGTTTGATTTTTATGTCATAAGATCAATTATGAAACCTTGATTTTTAACTTTTACATTATCTAAACGAAAAAATGTTTTCTTTCTTATATAGAGATTTTTGGATCTTGTTGACACCGACATGCATTGTATCGGTATTAGTGGTGATGCACAGACGCCACAGGGTCCCAACGCAGGCCCTCATATAGCTTCCAGGACGCAGCTATTCAGATCTCCACCTTCCACACCATTAGGTGAGAGCCACGACACACCCACCGAGGAAGCAACCACACATGTAGGCTCTGGAGGTGGTGACAGAGATGAGGCCAATGATTTGACAAACTAGTTTCTTTTCCTAAAGAAAGACATGTGACCAACACAAGTACCCTTAAGGGAACCTTTATGGTCAACGAGGAAGGGCTTCCATTAAAGCAGGTTAAAGTTCCAGGTAATTTTTTAAAATTTTATTTTTTTCATGTTCTCTATGTAGACAAATATAAATCATCTAAATTATTATTTTTATATTAATAATCATATAATCATTTTGCGTGTAGGGAAAAATGATTTTTACAGGTCCTTTGAGAATAAGGCTTTGCTGATTTTTTGGCCCACCATACGGGAGAGGTGGAATTCCCAGAATTCCAACCTCAAAAAAGAATTGATGGATCATCTAGAAAGCCTTTTTGGTGTAGATACTTTTAATAAGACCTTGGCCACAACCACAGCTGGCCAATATTTAAAATATATGCGAGGAACATATAGGAGGAACTTGAAACAAAATGATAGGTACGAGAATCCTCTGATGATTCCAGCGAAGGAGTGGAAGGCCCTCATCGAGGACGCAAAAGAGAAGAAATTGACAGATGAAGGAAAGACACCCTCTGGTCCAAGAAGGTAAATTACAATTTTAATTGAATACCTTCAAAAAATTTTAGATGTAAATAAAACTGTGGTATAGATTAACATACTTGAAACTTTTGATGATAGATTGATTGACACGTCAAAGGCCACAAAATCAAGGCTTTCCAAATGTGGCCAACACAGGCTAGGCTAGGGCGGCTAATTGAAGTTGCAGTCACGAATTGTAAGTACCTAAATATCTTATTTGTATCACCTTAAAAATTTTAGGTAATTGCTGCGAATAACATAAAAAATACATACTCTTATGCAATGCAGGGTGAATATTTCCATACTGAAACCATGGAGGAAGACCTCAAGCTTGGTTACAAGTATGACTATAAAGCGATAGTTGAACACTGAAAAAGCTTGGGTCAGATACTAAGAACCACTTTGCAGGATAAGGTAAATAAAATTCAATCCACATTAACCTTTATTATTAAAAGAATACAATCATGTTGGATATTATTAATGTTTACAACTTCGTTTTAATCAGGGTGATGCAGGAGCATCGCCAACGTCAAGAGAGCGTGGGGCAAGTGCCAACACATTTTAGACACATGATAAATTATTTAAAAACTTTTGAAGATGGATGCACCAAACGTAAATGTAATAGTTAAGGAGAGGCATACTTATAGATTGTAATCAGACCTTGAGTGACCCGCTCTCATCTGAAGGACTAAGAAGGAATTTATGTTAGTAGGTAGCTTTGAAGTCTCAGATTAGACAGTTTTAGGAGTGGAGGGAAAATGGATATAGACACCCTCATTGTAGTATTGTAAGATAGAGAGGGAAGAACATTACCAAGAAGGAGAGAGCACACAAAGAAGAGAGCAGAGAGCTGTGTAACCCCACCATGTACAGAGATTTGAGTTAATAGAAGAAGTCTTAATTCAGATTCATGGCGGTGTATTTGTTTCTCGTATGTGTATGCTGAGTGGTATGTTCATGGTTTTAGTCTTTCTGTCATGCAATTGCTTTTATGCTATGTATGAATGATTTCTTGTTAAATGTTTGAAGTCTGAGAAAGAAAGAGTTAGGAAATGAGTTTCAATTGTTTCTCTGTCTGAGCGAGAGTTCCTACATGGAGTGCAGTTGAATTGTCCACAAGGAGTGCGTTGACAAAAGGATTCATAGGTTTTGTCTCTGAAAGATCAGATAGGTTAGCTTTTGTTCTTATTTCCTCTGGAGGGCAGATTTGACGCAGGAGTCATGCAAGGTGTGCACAAACCAATCTTGAATCTAGGGTTTGAAACCTGAGAAACTATTGAAGGACTGTTGTTGCAAGGAGTACGCGGAGTCGAAGGTGTTCAACACTGAAGTGTTTGAAGGTTTGCCGCAAGGAGTGCGTGCAGGAGTTTCTTGAAAAACTTGAAGTCATGGAAACCCTCAGAAGGATTCGAACCTACCAAGTCATCGAAGGGAAGAGTCAGACGGTCAAAATTCTTCGTAGAGAATCCGTGAAATCCCTCCTACCATCCGATATGACAGAGAAGCAAGGAGTTTACGGCTGTTTCCAGAGTTTCAAGCTCAGGAGATCATGAGTTGTCGGATCCTCACTTAGATACCCATCAGTCGTGGGATCTGACAAAAGTTGCACGAGGGTTAAACTCTCACAAGCAGAGTGAAGGTCCCAAAAGGCATCGGGATATCGAGACTTTGGAATTCGGGGTATCGGAAGTCTCGAGGACAGGAGATCGGGTCTCTTCATAGTGAAAATCCTGATTTTGATCTGGACCGTCCATCTATTGAGACACGTGGCGGAGATCAAGAACCCATCGATATTTTGGCTACCAGGGTTTTGAGTTGACAGAGAAACTGCGACATCAGGGAATCGCAAGTCGCAAAATCCCGAGACTGAATCAGGACCATCCGTCAGTTGAGACACGTGGGCGACGATCAAGAGCCCGTCGGCATTTTGCATGTCAGGATTTAGAGGTTCAAGAGGACAGGAGGACATCGGCATTTGATTTTTCGAAATCGCAAAAGGATCGAGGACCATCCATCATAGGAGGACGCGTGGTGGAAATCTGAGGATTCAGAAAAAAAATCCCGATAGGAGAGTCCATCGGCATTTCGGGATTCGGCGTTTCATGAATCCTGAAGACAAGAAGCATGCACATTTCGGAACTGCAAAGTCCGAAACCCCGACAGGGAGGGAAGCTTCGTTGTGGGGCCAACTGACATCATTTCATCATATCAAAGGATCGAAAATCGAAACTTCGGGAGTTCTGAGGGAAAGAACCCATAGGCATTTGATTTCCCGAAATTGCGAAGCGACGAGGACCGTCCATCTTGAGGGGACACATGGCAACAGTCTAGGTTTTCGAAGAAAAATATCGAAAGGGAAACCATTTCGGAAAATCGAGATTCGGAGGATCGGGAATCCTGAGGACAAAGGGTCCATGCGTTTCGGCATTTGAAAGCCCAAAATCGTGAAAGACATAGGACTGCGGTCATATGGGAAAGTGGTCACATGGACCAGAAGGTATAGCCCAGGGGGCTAACTGAAGTTAAAGCCGCTTTGGTAAATCATCATATCGGAGATCAGGGGATCAAGAAGACTGAGGTTCTCGACAATGGGAATCGCGAAACCCCGAAACCCGAAATTTCTGTCGGGAAGAGATCAGGTATGTGCAGAAGTCGTGACATTGGAAAAGGAAGGATCTGTGAATCGGGTTTCTAACGGAGATTCTAGTGAAGAATCGAAAGAGCCACTTTGGCTCGAACGTGAATTTAGAATGATCTGTTAAGACCGGGAGGTCAACGCAGAGGCTCTGCCGAGGCAGAGGTGGCGTCTGCGTCACAGAGGAGCAACACTGTCAACGAACGCACTAGCACTATTGCAGAGCAGTGCGTTGATAGCAGTTTGCAACCAGAATATGGTTTTGATCCCATTCAGTCCCAATTTTCCACAGAGGCACAACCGCACGATGGTCCTATCACCAAGCTGGCACATGATGGTAATATGACTGTATTTTAATCATATACTTAATAATTTCGTAGTTATACATTTTTTACTTCTATTTTTTTTTACTTATACATTTATGATTGTCCTTATAAAGTTTGTGGTCTCAATGGAAAAGTATGTTGTACTTGAGGCTCGTACAGTTGAAGAGGATCATGCTGGGGAAACCATTCAAATAGTGCCAACCAGTCCACTAGGTAAATAATTACATTGCAGGTGTTTTTTTTAATATTACTGAACTAGTTTAATGATATTTAAAAACTGGCCATTTAAATTTTGTATTTTTTTTCTTTTGTAGGTGATGCCTCATCACAACGACCTCCATTACATCGTGAGTACCCCGTGACTAGGCGGGTTCTGCATGATAGGATGCAATCACAATCAGATTTTGAAGAGCACCTAGAGAACGAAGATGTAGATATTGATGAAATGATTAGGAACTATAGAGCTAAGAAGAAGAGGTTGGATAAAAGTACTAAATGATGATGTACATGAATATTTTAATATTTTAATATGTTTGTTTTTGCTGTAAATATTTCAATAGATTTATATGCTGGGTATTGGGGAATTGAGACTGATGTGAGGGGGAGGGAGGGGCCATAAGATCTTTTGCCTTCATGTGGTTGGCCCTGTTCAATAGAGAATAATTTATCAGAGCTGTTTAATCTTGGAGCAAACCTCCCTCGATCCAACAGAGAAACAACAAAGTCAATTTTGACTTCGTTGCTGCTACTTCAAATCAAGGGAGGAAGTTTGATCAAATATTAGACTGTTAAGAACCAAACATCAATATAGCATAGAAAAACCTCAGAAAAAGTACTCAACGTCTTGAAAAAGAAATAATTTTAGATAATAAGCCTCTTCGAGGGGGAAACCTCCTTTTACCCCACTTAAATGTTCAAGTACAAGATGATTCAAAATGAAAATGTCTCCTTGGTGTATATAGGAGACTAGGAGGTATAATTACAACTAATGGCCTAAA
>ML787353.1:532150-557137 GCA_009831015.1 Picea engelmannii | reverse complement strand
AAATGAAAATGTCTCCTTGGTATATATAGGAGACTAGGAGGTATAATTACAACTAATGGCCTAAAAACGACATAAATAAAATAACATTACTAATATAATATGCCCCAATTAAGGGGTAATGAGCCAATATTAGGGCTTAACATTGACGCGTGGCTCCAATAAATTATTGTTGAAACCAAGAGGATCTCATTCAGGTATGTTATGACACCCTCGTAAAAATGCATCTTAGAATAAATAATGCACTACAAATATTACCTGTATTGATTTTTTAGATATTTATGGAGGTTGAATGATTTTGGCAGGTACTTTAAGATCTTTGTTCGTGGATTTAGGGAAGCTCAAGACTAATAGCGGGCCATACAGCTGAAGAGAAACATGTAGGGACAACCATTCTAACTGTATTGTTGACCAGTTCATGACATCATGTGTGATTGCTCCTTTTAACATATAAGTTTATATAGCCATCAATTATAGTTATTTTAATTTAGATATGTTTATTTCTTTTTAAATATAATATAGCTAAAAATGTGTGTAGTGAATAAATGGATCCATGCTACCATATGTACCTTATCCTTGGTAGATCTTGTTGCATCATAGGTTGTAGACAACTCATCATGTGGGTAGTTTGTGCACTTGTTCTAGGTTCTTCTATTTTCAGGATCATCTGGGTTGTTCCTTGTTTGTGATTGTTGTGAAATGGTGAAGCACATATTCTGGGATTGCTAGTTTGCCATGATTACTGGCTCTGTTGAATGGTTGATATGGGATTACTATGTAGAAGCTAATCAATGGTTAGAGTGCATTAAAGCTGAACACTTTCTCTTAGTTAACATAAGGTAAAAAATTACCAGTATTTATTCCATATCACATCTTACCCTATGAATCCCATTAGTCTTTCTCATATTACTAGTTTCTGCATGTATGATCTAGTGATAGTGAAAGCTCTTTACAAGCCATAGTGAAATCTCTCTACCTCTATCATGACCATATGAATTTTGTCTTATGTGATTTAGATCCTAATAGTAATGATAAATCTTTTTTCACATCCAGATAAAGATTTAGAACTTGTAGGAAGCATTTTTCACAATTTTATATAAAATGCACAAAAAAACTTGTTTAAATGCTGCAAACATTGCTCCATTGCAATACTATGCCACTGTATAATCATCTTTTCCATCAAGGTTATTTATATTCACTAAGTTGCAAGGGTTATTTCTCCAATGGCTATCAAAGACTTTGGACTCCATTCATAATGGATAAGGGCAAAAAATTTTCCAGCTGCTATTAAACCTGTGATTGTATTGATCCCAACATGATCATGAAGGTATTTCAACTCAACCTTAAGAGTTGCACTATAGCCACATGATTTTTTTGCAGATAAACTCCATTGGTATTTTGAGTCTGCATTGTCAATGGATTGTCCTTGATTTATAAATTCTTGGACTACACCTCTCCTAGGAGATCCCTAAACCTTGCTTTAATCATTGGCACCACCCTTGATAAAATAGGTCACCTGGGCTTTTTGCAAAGAAGATACTCTCACCATCATCACCAATTTTTTTTAAAAAGGATAGTCCTTTTGTTTCTAGAACAAAGCGATTGCAATTTCTGAATCAAATGGGGGAACTTGGTCCTGAAGCTCTTCTATGCATCTCTCAACATCATATAAGAAACAAAGAAATAACTATTATAACCCCTATCACTACACTGATTCCAGCTTATAAATATGCCTTTGAGGCATTTACTAAATATCAAAAAACCAAGAATTCTTCAACATGAAATCCACAGGTACAAGTCCACTTCCAGTCATCATCTTTCCCCCATTGAGTTTTTGTTAGTGCCCTGCTATCATGCAAAAGGAATATTGTGTTTTTTCCATGTAGATGGTATTCCTGAAAATCCTTGTCTGGTATATACTTTGATGTGTTTCTCGGCCTGCAGAAATATCAATGCTTTTTTCAGCAACATATTCAGGGAAGCTCTGTTCAACAACATATTTAGGGTAGCTCCTTGCTTTTCTAGCATATTTCTATACTTTAGCAACACTTTTTCTTAGTATATTTGTCAAGGGATGGCCTTTTACTGATGCGACTTCAGTCATACAGACCACTTTGGTCTTGAGGATGTGGATAAAATCTATCTATCCATCTCTCTCACACACACATCCAGGTGCACACTCCTAAACACATGTGATGTATTGCAAGTTATTACCACAGTGGCTTATCCTTGTGATGGGATTATAGTTTAATTAATAAGTGTTGTACTCTTTGGTCACATATGCAGTGCCACCAAACAAACAAAAGCAATATTTTACTCTTGCCACATGTTTGGTGAATAATATCACATGTATAGCAGTTGTGAGACAAACTGGGTTTATGAGCCAATACTTGCATCAAAATATTTTCCAATCTGCAAGTTGATTTTGGGATGTAAGTCCTTTGATTGATGTGATGGCATCCTTCCTCACATGGGCACCTAACATTGTTGACGATATCAATGTCATGCCTTGTGTGCCTTCTGTGGCTTGTGGTTGTTATCCATGTGAGACATAAGATTGTACCATAGTGGCATATCCCTATGATGGGATTTTGTTCCACATTAATAAGTTCTTTACTATTTTTGCGCTCATGTGTCTGTTCTAAATAATACCACAAGCATAACAATTGTCAAACAATAAGGTTTTTTGAGGCATTAGTTCGACCAAAAGCTTTGCCGACCTAGAAACTGGCTTTGGGGTGCAAGTCCTCGGGTTGAGGTGATAGCATCCTCCCTCACTTTGATACTAACATCATTGGTGGTATGTGTGTCATGCCTTGTAGGCCATTAGCTTGGAGTTGTTATCCATGTGATGTATTATAAGATTTACTCTAGTGGCATATACCTATAATGGGATATCATTCCACATTAAGAAGTAATCTACTCTTGCTATGTGTGTACATTGTGAATATTTCCATATGCATAACCATTTTGAGAACAAAAGGGTGCTTATGGGGCATTACCCACACCAAAAACTTTGCCAATTTGGAAGCTGGCTTTGAGGTGCAAGTGTTAGTATATTATGTTGCTTCAAGCATGTTCTCCTTTTAACTTCAACAAGTTGAGCTACTAATTGCTTAGCTGTTACAGGAGAGAAGGTGCACTAGTGAGAGATATTGTCAAGCATGGAAAGTTGCTAATGAACACACCATTCATGGAGGGGTTACACATGAGGTGGGGTGCACTAATCAAAGGAGAGATCCTCATTCATGGACCTGGTTTCAAGTACCTTCATAATGTTAACAGTAGTGAAAGTGTGTATTTTCATATCTGTTGAAGACAGGTGCATTGGAAGTAGATCACTCTTTAGAGAGTATCCTGTAGCATGACAGGGAGGTAGCAGTAAACAATTTTGTGGGCATTGAATATAAGAAGGAAGCTTTTGGTAGCAAACTATTATGACAATATGATGTGACTAGCACAACAGGTAGGATTCACACATCAACACTAAGGCATACTCTATGGAAACATTTTGAAAGGGCGTTCACATGAGATCATGATGGATCTATCCCCTGTGCTTATTTAGCATGCAAACCAATAAACAATCATTCTTTGTGAGCCTAGTTTCACTCAAAATACAACAAGAATTGCCAGCAACAGTATCAATATTGTCTTTCTCTTCTATATTTAGCACATGTTCAGGGAGAAAAAGCATATCCCATATTTCTAACATCAGGGTCAGGAAGAGCATACTGTGACTTATGATCAAGAATTTGTGTAAGGACAGCAAGGATCCAGCAGTTGAATCTAAACCTGCTCATAAAACGCCCATAAATTGAACAAAATCCAATTTCTTGATGATATCCTTTCTTAGTGCTTAAAACACTAGGCTCAGATGTTCTAAGTGTTCCTCCTTACCGCTACTATAAATTAGAATGTCATCCAAATAAAGTACCACAACTTTTATTAATGTATGATCATGACACCTCTATCATGAGTCCTATGAAAGGACTCAATGCATTGGTCAATGTAAATGACATAGCCAAAAACTCATACACATTGTCTTTGGTTTTGAATGTAGTCTCACTCATTGCCTTTTCAGATCTTGATATGGTGATATCCGCTCTTAGAAGTTATCTTGGTGAATTACCTTGTATCACGTAATCTATCCATAAAATCATCCATCCTTGATAGTGGGAATCTATACCTATTTGTAATTTTATTCAATGATTTGTAGTCTGTATACATTCTCCAATGTCCATCCTTCTTTAGACTTATCAAAGTTGATACCATGCATGGGTTCATACTCTCTCTGATGAAGCCTTTTGATAGCAACTCACCATCTTGTCAATTTAACTCTATGCTTTCCAATAGACTCATCCTATGCGTTACTTGATTCAACGACTTCGCACCTGAATTTCAATTAGTCACATGTGAAATTTTCCTCTTTGGTTGTAAACCATTTGGCATTTCATCACATGTTATGTAACTATACTTTTCCAATAGTTTCCGCACCTTTGCATAATTTCCTTGCCCTTGGCGTGCTTTGTTGTCTCATCGTGCGTTGCAACTATCTCCGACACAACAACCTAACATTCCTTCATTTTGTTTACTGTTCTCAAAAATTTATTTGTTGATAGTGGTGACAAGTCTTTGGCTTGTCATCCTACATCAATAACAACTAGAATGTCTACCCATCTCTGGTAATGGTGTAGGTATTTTTCTTTTCCTTATGCACTACACATTTTTCATACTACCATGGTCTTCCCAACAACAAATGGTATGCATTCATGAGGATGACATCACACATAAGTTCATCTTTATAATTTTCAATATTGAAGGATAACTTACACTTGTTAGTTACCATCACTTCATATTTGTGATGAAACCAAAAGAGGGTATATTTTTGTGGATGCTTTTAGCATGCTAACTTTGATTTCTCTACCATCTCTAATATGAGCACAAGCACTAGTCCTTGGCCCATGCCCACCAATAAACACCTATTCTTTGTTCCATCCTCCTCCTAGGCCACTATAACACCTTGCAGTTGTGTGCACCATTTGGCGTACTAGATTTCTATTTTGTGTCCAATGCTCTAACAAATGCACTCACACTTCCATAGTCTATACATGTACACCTTAGTGCCCAACACACATCTTCCTCAACATATCATGTGCACACATTTCAATGGGACACCCACACACCTAACATCTACATGCGTCAAGAATAGGAACTGTTTTTGTGCACCCATAGTGATGTGTGGTGCATTGGGATACTAACAATCACCAACAGTTATGGAACTGAACTACCTTGGAAACCGATTGGGAATTTTTTCATTGATATGCAATTCTATGTTAGGATGTATCATAGGCATTGAAGCAGAGCATATTTTCCATTTTTCACTCTCTTTCGCAAATCCTTTACACAATAATACAAACATTGTTTTAACTTAATTTGCTTTGTGCATATTTCAATCATTTGATTCATTTCTAGTAATGCATCTGTCCATAACTTAATCATTCATTTCTCTGTGCAACATCAAGGTTTCTCCATGTTTTATTGCTACTGCATCCTGCCACAGTTTGTTTGTCCTTGTAATATGCCTAAAATAGGTTAATGATTAGTTATAGGTAAATAATTGTAGTCCATTATCACATGTGGTCGTATGAAGAGATATGACTCGTGAACTCTATTTGTATATAATTTTGGGCCTTGCATCATTGTAGCATGTCAAGAATTAATTAGTAAAACAACAAAACCTATACTCATTTACCATTAATGGTTGAAAAACAAACTGTAATATAAACATAAAGACCAAGATTTTTGTCTGCAGGAGCACCATTTTTTGTAATTGGTTTGCCTCTTCATGTGGTGGCTCTATATTTGAACATATAATTCTCATAGATTGAAAAATTATGTTGAATGTAAAATTTGAAGAAACGTCAGGTTGATTCATCTGTTGGTGACCAGCCAGCTGTTGGTGGATTATTTGTAGTTTATTGTTGGGATCATCTTGGGGTTTGTCTCAAGTGTGATAAGGTGTTGGTTTACTGGTGATTGCAATCGTGTATTAATCTGTTCACCAGTGTTTTAATCTCATTGTGGTCTGTCCGCCTAAACAGTTGGATCTCTAGAGCGTTGAGACTTTATGCAAGTCCCTAGTAAGTTTGGCAGAGCAATTATACCCTTCAAACCTGGAACCTAAGCTGATCAAAACCTATCCTATGAAATGTGGTTCCTCTGGGAATTTTTCTTGAAACACTTCCAACAAAAACAATCTTGTTGTTATAGCATAATCCTAACAGTTGTAGGGATGTTCTTCTTTATCCCAAATCCTGCTTTAATGCAGATAATAAAGAAAGGGATACATCAAATTGTTATACAATATTGTAGCAATAGGATAACTGGAAAGTAGGAAAAGAATGAAGTGCCATATGACCTTGAATCAACAAGAGAATGTCAATCCCTGATGGCTATAAAATCCTTAACTAGATGAAGGATGTTTCCTGCTGAAGGTCCTACTCCCACAGGGCTCTTCAGAACAACTCATGGAGGTCTAATATTGCTCTATAAGAGGCCAGAAAATGGTGTTTTGTGTCTCCTCTATGAGAGCTAGAGTTTTTCAGGTTCAATGGAAAAATTTGGTGTTGTGGTCTTTGCTGGCAAGTGAAATGGCATATCCCTTTCGATATTTCGAAAGAAATAATGAACTATAAACAAAGGGATTTTAAAATATATGTATAGTATATACAAGCATGTTGGAATAATTACATATAGTGCAACAAATTAGAGTGAAGTAAACACATTCCCTTATGTAATGTCTCAGGGCTGAGACACACCTTGAGACAACGTTGGTAAAAATATCCACATTAAAATGGAAACATAGTCTTTTAATACCTAACAAACATGTTTTGGTATTTGAGAAATTGACAAGACGCACTACTCAAGTATGGACTAGAGTGTTGTTATAACTCTCATCTTGAGGCTATTATTTGTCACAAATTCTCGTAGGCATCTTTAAATGCTATCAAAAATGGGTTTTTCTTAGTGAACTTGCTAGTAATGCAAGGTCTTGTCCATAATTCTGCTTGGGCTTCAGTCTGCATAACAAAATTGGTTATAAGAATGGTGTAGTGCTAGTTAGTTAACCATAAATTTAAAATCCTTTTTCTTTTTCTAAATAAAAGAAGGTACTCAGTAGGAATCAATTAAATATTGAATATTTTAAGCATTTATTATTTTTTCCAAGTTGACTCAAGTCAAATTGCTTGCTACGTTTGAGTCAGGTCTGAGTTTGACTAGGTCCATATGATAATATGAGTACAAAAACCAAAATTTCTTTATATATTGGACAAGTAATATGCCATTATTAGAATATAACATAGAGGATAGAGTAGAAGAGGGCATTGAGTACAAAAACCAAAATGCCTTTATATATTGGACAAGTAATACGCCATTATTAGAATATAACATAGAGGATAGAGTAGAAGAGGGCCTAGCTAATGCAATAGAAGAAGACACTAAGAGTGAAGGTCATCAAGTTGTATCATCATACATATGATAATCAATGATCTTATAGGTTTGACTTTGAGATTCTGTTGAAATTGTTGAAGAACTTGAGAAGGATGGTACAACTGTACTAGTGCTTTTTGAACTTTGAAGATACATCAAAATTGCCAAAATTTGCTTTCAGAGCATTGTCCATAGGATTTATGTCCTAATCCTTTGAATGTGAATTCCCTCAGAAGTTCTCTTCTTTATTTTGAGAGATAAGTCGATGATTAGAGTGAATGGAGATCAAATCTTCATTCTTCTGCTAACTCGACCCTAGAATTCAATTTTTGGTATTTTTTCCTACTCGAACTTAGTGGGTCCCACCAACCTCTTAACATAATATAAGCCTGGAAATACCCTAAACTAAAAGAGAGCGTCATTTTGAAGATTGGTCATGTGGTGATGAGTAGTGGGTATGCACTTGGTGGTTGAAAACTTCTACAACAGTTATAAACTTCTTATGATGCCATATTTCAACAGTTATACTGTATTATTTATTGTCGATGTTTTTTTCCCTTTTTCTTATTTTCTTATTTCTTTTACTAGTCTAGTTTTTTTTTTTGTTTTTCCATGTATTCTTTTAAGGAGAAGTCTTTGGCACTCCTGCATTGTTATTGTTTATTGATATACTTTTTGAGTTATGTAGACCTAATTTGGTTATTTTTGGAAATTAATAGAAGTCTTTTCATTCTTCCATCCTTTGTATTATCTTTATACACAAATGATGTTGCGTTTTTGAACTTTTGGTGGAAATATATTCGTTGTGTAGTACTGGTATTACATAGTTGCCCCCTTTTCTAATGGACCATAGGATAAAATATATTTGTTTTTCTTCTCAATTTTCAACCCTTGTTTTCATAGATAGCCTGTTCATCTCATACTTTTTCTTTCTTCCGTCTTTCTCCAATATTTGCAGGACAAAAATTTGTCGCTTCAGCGGTACAAAGATCTACCCTAGCAAGGGTATTAGGTTCATTCCATCGGATTCTCATGTGGGTAGATATTTCTAAAACTTTGCATGCCATTTTTTGTGAGTAAATCATTTGAGTAAATCTCGCATGCTTCATTAAGTGGATTGAGGATATTTTTCAAACTCTGAATGGTGGATTAGGTATGCTTTGGAAGCTTTGTTTCTGCACATTGTTTTATGCTTACAATACTGTAGATAAACTATCTAGAGAATGCCAGAATTGAGTCCCACAAATAAGTGATGTGAATTATCTATGTTAAAAACCTATATTGACAACATAATGTAAGTTTTTTGTATACAGAAGACTGTCTTCTTACGCTTTTCTGGTGAAAAATCTAATAGTTTCAATTCTCAATTATTTTTCCTTGGAAATTCATAGGTATTCTTGTTTGCCAATTCCAAATGTAAGAGGTATTTCCACAATCGCCTGAAGCCATCCAAGCTTACCTGAACTGAAATGTACCGGAAACAACACAAGAAGGTGAACCGATCAATTTTTATGGCTATATGTTACAGATTATGTGTACTGGGTTATGCATGTGCACTCACCGCTTATTATTCCCATCAGTAGGACATTCATGCTGAGCAAGTAAAGAAGAGGAGACATAAAACAAACAAGCCTTATTCTAGGTCTATTGTTGTTGCTTCTTTGGAAGTTATCCAGAAAAATAGAACCGAGAAGACGAAAGTTAGAGCTGCTTCTCATGAAGCTGCTCTAAAGTATGACAAAAGCATCGTTTCCTGTGACAATTATATAAATGTATTTCTGCTTAAAATTTCATGGATGAACAATTGTTGAATTTTATTTTGTTCATGAATCATAAACATGTGAAATGCTTGTGTTTTCTTACTCGGTAAGCTTCAATTCCTGATATAGTGTTTTCTTACTCGGTAAGTTCCAATCCCTTAACTATGAATTTAGAAAAATATGTACATTCAGAACATTTTATATGAAAAACACTGGCCAACATCCACCATAAAGTAGTATCTTCTGGAACTGATAGACCTAGGTTGATTAATAGCTAGTACAAAAATGCTTTCAAGGCTTACAAAACAACTACTTCAAAAGTCTGTGTAGAACTCGTTTTCGATCTGCATTGGAAACTTGGAAAACCAATCTAAATATCTTTCATTTATGAACTGAACCAACTTTTTAGAATTGTAATTGGAGTTGTTGTCAATGTCTTAATTTCAAAAACAATCTAAACAGTTCCATTTCTAAATGGATCTATTATTGTCGTGGCTTGGAGTTGGTGTCGACGATTTATTGCAAAAGTAATCTAAACATCTTTTATTTCTGAACAGAGAGAACTTTTCATAATTGCAATTGGACATCTTAATTGCAAAACCAATCTAAACATTTCAGAATTGCAGTTGTAACAACAATTAATCCAGTAGAGGAAAAATCCAAGGTAGTGCAAAATGAAACAATTAATTTAATCCATAGAGAGCTCCGTAAGCCTTCAGGTTGTGCCTTGCTGAGTTTTGACCATTATTGTCATGGCCTGGGGTTGGTGTTGACATCTTAATTTCAAGTTTATTCCTGTACGATAGTGTCTTCTTTAGTGTACTACTAGAAGGGTTATTAAACGTAAACCTACACAACCACATATTAGTGTACATATTTCTACAAATATTTATTAAGGGTGTTCAATCTGTAAATGTAATCATGACACAACCACAGATTAGTGTATGTATTTCTACAAATATTTATTAATTTGTATTAATGGTGTTCAATCTGTAAATGTCACAACCAAAGATTAGTGTACTTATTTCTACAAATATTTATTAATGGTGTTCAATCGGAGTAGGTTAACTCTAGAGTAGGATATGTACACCAAATTAACAACCCTCTATTGGTTGGCTACAATCGTTGATATACCCCACAATGCTTCCCACACTCCCCTACGACTAAAACTCGGTGTGGATACTCTATTGAACATTGAACAATTCGTCCTACAGACACATGTTGTCCATTCTACGTCGAATTCCCTTGTCTGCATGCTGGGAGTATCAATTCGCCTTCATTTACAACGATGCATTTTACTAATATTTTGGAGCATACACGTGTCTATATTTTCAATTAAAGCACCCTCCAACTCTGTATGATTTGACTTGAATCATTCCTACAACATCCATATGAATGGATGGGTAGAACAATTTGTTTTATTATTTGTAATTGGAATGATTTCTCTGTAGGTACGTTTGAACAACATAAATTGCAAAGTTTGTGTGTTTAGACAAACATGGTCTGCACACTGTTCATCATCCTTTAATGCTCAAATCTTTTTAGGCTTATTTTAAAGATAATTTTTTTGTCAACAGAACATCTACATGCATAAACAGTGACTTGATAAATTAGAAAGGAATTGTAGGTTTTAATTACAATTCAACATCATCTCATACAAAGCCTGAAAGTGTTGGGAGAAATTCAGCTTTGAAGAGTTTTAAAAAAGACCGCTTAAATACTCAGAATGGTAGCAGCTGCAATAAATAATCCATATGAAAACCTTTCCCTGCTGAAATACTCAAAATTGTAGCAACTGCAATAAATAATGCATATGAAAACCTTCCCCTTCCTCCCCCTTTCTTATGGGGGGAAATTCCTATGTTCCTAACTAAGACAATTGCAAAATGATGCAACAGTCTCTTCAATCCCTCACCTACAAGAGCCAATCACTCACACAGGCACAAAGCCATCATAAACCCTTCCTCGCATAGGAAAAAAGATCTTCGCAGCTTGCTAGATCCTTCTTCCTTGCACTTACAACACAAACCCTTCTATAACTTCTACAACAACTTGCACTTAGCTCTGTAAACCTTCTACAGTCACACACAAAGCACGTACATAGACTATTAACACTTATCTTACATCACATATATACAATCCTTATCTACTAGATGCCTAGATAATTATTTATACATTACAAAAGTGGGCCTAAACGTGGGTAAACCCATGGGCTGACATCCCTTTCCCATTACATTGTCCCAAAACCAAAAAAGGGACCCGAAAGTGGGCCGAGATCCCTTGATCTCTGTTCGTCTGGCGCTCCATCTTCGACAAGCTATCAAAGTCCCAAAAATGGTAAAATATGACCAAGTAACTTCAAAACTTGGTCAAGGGCCAACATGCCCCCAACACTCACCTGTGACTCGTCCCGAGTCACTCTAGTTTGAGCAATTCCGCCTCAAATGTCTCGAGCTTGGATCGAGTTGTTTCAACTTGTTGTAGTTTGATTGCCTCTTGCTCAGTGAACTCCTGGATTAGTGGATCACTAACTGGTCCCTCTAGGCATTGTTCCGCTGTACTCACAACTAGTTCAAGTTCTACTCCTTGGTTTTCAACTTCGGTGAACAGTTGGCATGACTTTTATTGTATTGGTTGAAGTCATTGAGAGACTTCCATTACTTTACTCTGAAGCATGTGTACCTATTGTTGGGCCATGCGTTTCTCTGGAAACCTCTTCATTCTCTCAATTGGTGACAAGGCATTCAACTGCGCTTGTAACGTGTCTGCTTGTTGCCTTGTGCGTTGGAGCTGCGACTCTAACACCTGTAACTATGGATTTTCCGTGAGGTTTTCATATGTTTGAGTGCTTCTGGAGCTCAACTGCTTGTATTCCAAGGCAAAGGATTTTAATCGGTCAACTGTGCCGCAGTTAGTTGCCTCTCTTAGATATATTATTTATTGAGGAGTCTCAGGCACAGTGCGAAGTTCCAGGTCTGTGATGCCCTACTGAAGCTACTAGATCACTCCTTCTAATTGTGCCACCTGCTATGGTACCCGTTCTTCTATCTGGACTTCGATGACTATCACAGAGTGAAGTGCTCTGTGAACCCATTCCTGTAATTCGAGTTTCTCTACGAGCAACTGTTCCTTGTCTTGCTGTAGCATTTCTTTCTCTTCCTCCCACTTTGCTTGAAGAGCTAGTTTTTCTCGTTCTTCATTACTGCGTTGTTCTAGCAGATCTTCCTGTGTCTACGTTTTTCTAGCAGATCTTACTATGCCTGTGCTTGGGTGGCTTGTGCTATCTCTCCTTGAGCTCGTCGAAGGTGAGCTTCAACTTTATCGACGATCTGGTGCAATTGGGCTGGCTCATCTCCTGGTTCTTCTGTCCTACTTGTCAAGGGTGCAATAGAAACTACGTGGCTGGATTGTAGTGACTGTTGCACCTCTTGAAGTTCACCCTTGATTCAGCTAAATACCTCCTCCTTCTTCACTTCTTACTTTTCTGCGATCTACAGTGAAGCGTCATTCAACTCAGCAACTAAGAAGTCGAAGTTGTCTGGGGTGAGGGTAGTCTTAAACGTAGTCCTGGTGGCTTTAGATTTCTTTTGGGATGAAGGCTTTGGTGGGTTAACCTTCCTTTTCTTGGATGGATCCTCCTCCTCTCTAGGCGGAGTAACTTCTCCTTTGTTTTGATCAACTTTTGTGCCACCTAGCTCTCCACCATCATCTCCCTACGTAGGTGAGATCGAAGTGGTCTTTGCCGATGTGATATGGACATTATGCACTTCATCATCTTTCTTCATCTTTCTTGGTCCAGGTGTGTCCGACATAGTTTCAGGGCTATCCACATCGGACATCTTTGTGGGGTCTGTTGGAATAAGGAGGTTCGTCGACCATTCCTTGGTAATCTCCTCCAAGTCATCTTCTGTCAACTTGTAATATGACTGGAGATGCTTTTTATGCTCATCAATGCGCATTGTAATATAGGTGAAGTGGCAGTCTGCGCTAAATTTCATTAAGGGTCTAAACCTATGAAGTGTGTTTGGGGTGATGCGTGGTGTAGATTGGATTGCAATCTTCAACTAGTTGTAATAGGCATGGAAGACGGCATTGGACTTCCACTGCAATTTCATGTCGCTAGAATACCACAACGTTCAGAAATTCGCGGCCAGTGGTTCGATATCCAGGAAAGTGGCGCCTTCTGGTAGCTCCTAGGTAATGAAAGTGATCAGTATGAGAAGCCAACTAAAGTAGAACTCATACCCTTGGTCTTGCACTTCTTTGCAATCAAGCTCTAGTTGATTGAAAAGGTACTGCGCCCAGTTCATCTGTAGTCCCTCTACGCACTTCCCTGCGAGGTCAACCATGAATTCGATCACTTGATTTGGTCTATTCTTATGAACTAGCTTGCCCGCGATCAAATGATAGGAAAGGCACACTGCGCCACTCTGGATAGAGGCTACCTTTTAGCCTCATGTTCCCTTCTCGACATCGCCATAAGTTTCTTTAATTTTCTACGCTAATGCTTGGTCTGAGGTCTTTCTGGGGTAGAACTCCTGTGGGTCAGGGCCTTGCATACTAAGCCTTGTGATCTGATTGATCAAGGTCGTATCCACAGTGATGCGTTGGTTCATTCATAGGTATCCACCGTGATAGCACGACAGTAGTAAATTTACACATGCATTCACCTCTTGATGCCGCCCGAAGTGCAGAATCTTCATCATGTTGAGCAGTGTGGATTGCACGAGGTTTTGGGTCCATGACTGCAGGATGATCTTGGATTTCTTGCCTTTAGTCCCAGTTAGATACTTGTGCAGGGAAAGCATGTTGTAAGCCTTCTGGTCACCAAGTTTAACTTCATTGCTGCGAGCTTATCTTGGTCAGCACGAACTACGCACACCCATTTCTAAAGGTACGCGGTAATCAAAGTATACTTGAAGTCTTGAGGGACACTATCACGGTTGATGGCGTTGTTGAGAGGTGGTAGGTAAGCCGACAGACTGCGCAGAATAAGCTTGGCATTCAGAATGTTGTCTTTGTGCTTTGTTCTTGTCTCTGTCGTGGTTCTGGAAGTTCCTGCTCCACGAGCAGTTGAGGGAGAAGCTTGGACTCCTCCTGTTGATGATGCTTGCACACCTGGAGACATCCTTCTTTTTGACATGACTCTCTCAGTCATTAAGTCAATCAAAACTTCTTTGACTACTTTCTTTGCGGTGCTGAGCTCATCTGACATAGAAGCTTGGGGTCAATTAGATCGGGTGTGAACTAAATTAAGGGTCTGCAATGGAGGGTACAGGAACAAGGCGATGATCACAGTGAAAAACAATCTCAGGCTGTGGGATCAAATTCTTAGATAGAAAAAAGTATTCTCAGTGCGTGGCGTGACAGACTAAGTAAGAAACTTAGAAACGGTCTGCTTGCAACAGGTATGAGGCATCATTAACTCATGTTCTATCCATTATGGTGTGGTCCAATGGTCTAGTGGCGAACCATCAATGCTTTTCGACCCATTCGGAGTGGCAATCGAACGGTTATATCGGCTTCCAACGAATATATTGCTTCGCCTCGACGAAGTGGCCTATGTCGCTAGTATGATATCTCGACGAAGTTCAATTTCTACAAGTTTTTCGTTCTGCGAGGTTCCCTCTAGAATATTCTATAGTATGTCGATATTAGCTCTCTTTTTACTTAGCTTCCTAGCCTTCTTTCCAGTGAGCTTCGTCTCAGTGATTCTCTTCCCATTCTGATTCTTATTTTCCTTGGACATAGTCACTTTGCACTACTGAGATTATCTCCTAAGACTCAAGGGTAATACTTCTTCTATATTTGAGACATATACTGAAATCTTCTGTGAGTCCTCTAGTGCTCTTTCAAATTTGACGTCTAGGCTCCGGGTGTCAAATAGCTTCGATTTGTTCTCTCATTCTTCAATCAACTGCGCGATCCTTAAGGTCATGAAATATGTTAACTCTTGTCTCTACTGTTGTAAAACCTTTTCTTCTTCCTTCTTTCTGGCTTGATCTCTCTCAATCCAAGGTTTTCCAAGTAACATAGTAAACAAGGTGCTATCCTAAATAAACTTGATAATCTCAAAATCTTCCTCTGTCAAAGTTCCATTAGCATTCATAGATATTTGATTGAGCCTTCCACATAGGTTCACCAGTTTTCCTCTAAACAACCCTATTCCTCTTAATGAAGGGGTCATAACAGGCCTTCCTATAGCTTCCAAAGTTCTCTCTGGCATAATGTTCACTGGTGTTTCTTCATCAAGAACACAGTTAATGTTGAAGTCCCCTATTCTTACTCCGATGCATTATTTTTCCTTAAAGATCTCTGATAACCTAAAATGTCAGTGGTCGTTCAAGGTGTCTTTCATCTGTAGTAATACCTTCTTGTATTCTTTCTAGGGTTAGGCTATTTCTGATGCTTCCTTAGGGTTTTCTTCATTCGGATTCATTCTTTCAATCTTAGAAATCATTCTAGGGCAATCCAATACTTCATGGTCCAAAGCTTTGCAACATATGCAACTAGATCTTCCACCAGGGAATTCCTTAGCAAGATGTCCTGGTCTTCTGCAACTATAACATAGGGTTAATCGTCTCTTCCTTTTAAATGATTCCCAGCCTCTTTTGTACTGCGCACTAGGATCATGGTAGCTAGCCTGCAAAAAATTCTTTCTAGGATCTTGCATCCATTTGTTAGTCCAAACATTCTTTCTATGCATAGGTATAACATATCTATCACTGTACTTATCAGATCTATTCATATCAAGATTTATTTCATCTATTAGAGCCCTAGTTTTCAATCTAGGACAGAATCTATCAAACATACCTAGATCCATACTCTAGAAACAAAAATTTTCACTTATTTTAATTTTGCAGAGCACAAAGCTTCCAAATCTAAAAACTTTCGACTATTATTACCTTTATTAGATCACAAAGCTTACAAATCTTACCTCTTTGCTGCTGATCTGACCTTTTTTCTTTGGAAACTTCCACTTTTACCTTTCTTAGAGCACAAAGCGTTCAAATCTTGCTTCTTTTCTTCAGATCTGGCCTTCTTTCTTTTAGCACAAAGATTTTCAGATCAAGTGGAATATTGCACACTAGGGAACAGATCCTCGTACAGAGCTTCCATATTTTCAAGATGAATCTTTGCACAAAGCTTCCTCTTCCTCAGTTCCTAGCAATCACAGTTTCGGCTCTCGGAAACGAAACCATTTGTTGGCACAGGGGCAGACCCAGGCTTCAACGCACCAACAAAACCTTAACTACCGGCCCTTTCGGCAACACCTGAGAAGCAGATGAAGTCTCACCCGAGGTAGAGGCAGGGGTGGTTGCTAGACTCAGGTGTTTGCAACCTTAGCTGGGACACAGATCTATGATTATATTGCTTACAGAACACTTAGCATCGATTATTCGTCAATATTCAACCCTTATTGTACTCCGCAGATAGCACAAAGCATCACAAAGTTTACTTAGATCTAAGGTATTTTAGCACTTAGCAACAGAAAAATAGATCAGATCTAGTAGATCAACACTAAGCGTCTTTGTACATGTTAGATATATCATTCACACATATCTAAGAAGAACCGAGCATAAGTAGATCTATGTAAATATATCAAAGCACTTTGCAAAATCAGGGAAAACACATCAAGTAAAAGCACAAATCATAACACACAGATTTACGTGGTTCACCCCCTTCCCTGGGGCTACGTCCACCAATGCTTCTTCTTTATTAGCATCTCCAATCGGTTACAAGCACAAAGCCATCAGAAACCCTTCCTCGCATAAGACATAAGATCTGCGCAGCTCGCTAGATCCTTCTTCCTTGCGCTTACAACACAAAGCCTTCTATAACTTCTACAACAACTTGCACTTAGCTCTGTAAACCTTCTACAGTCATGCACAAAGCACTTACATAGACTATTATCACTTAGATTACATCACATAGATACAATCCCCCTCTACTAGATGCCTAGATGTTTATTTATACATTACAAAAGTGGGCCTAAACATGGGTAAACCCACAGGTCGACATCCCTTTCCCATTATAGTGTCCCAAAACCCAAAAAGGGACCCGAAAGTGGGTCGAGATCCCTTGATCTCTGCTTCGTCTGGCGCTCCATCTTCGACAGGCTGTCGAAGTCCCAAAAAGGGTCAAATATGACTAAGTAACTTCAAAACTTGGTCAAGGGCCAACAATTCATCTTGTTTCTTTGTATATACTATAATGAATGTTCCTACCACAAGAAACAATGCACAAAGAACCAAAATTTAAACCAAAGTCTTTAGTCCAGTTAAAAAAAATAAAAATCCAATGACAACATTATTTCTAACATCAATGGCTTATGTAGTCTCTCCCTGTATTTGACATCAATGACAACAATATTTCTAACAATTTTAGCTTCCGAATCAAAATTTTGCAGTAAATTACATTCGTCCTCGTATTCATCATGTATTAGCATATTGCTGGAAAATCAAGTGAGTGCAGGTTCAAAAATATGTTTTTTCTCTTTGTCAGCATGCATAAAACAATCCCATATCTGCCTGTCTTGAACTGATTTTTTCCCAACAACTCATGATAATTATTCATGATTCAAGTTCTTTGCACTAGAAGGTCAGCTCACATTTTCTTGAAAATCTTTAGGCACATCATTGTAAAATTTGTTCTCGAAGATATCTTCTTAAAGATAAAAAACAAAATCTTCTTCACAGTCTCTATTGAAACAACTCACCATGGACTTTCAACATTTTAAATTCTCTTGGAATGGCGTTTTTGTTCTATTTTTCTATTTTTCCCTTTTTTCTACTTTATACATACTCATTCTTGTGGGAACTTTATACATACTCATTCTTCTGAGAACATGATTTCGTTCATTTTTTCTTCTCTGTCCATTCCCATTACATTGGTGTAGGATTTTCTGCGTTTTTACTGTGCTGTAAAAAGGATTGCGAATGATGAGTCAGCCTCCACAGAAATTTGCTAACTACCATAGATTTGTGTGGTGATAACTGTTAAATATTGATCAAATTTCCATGGATAGGACTTTCGATGGCACATGACACTAATTCGAAAGTGTACCTGCCTAGTTAAAATCTTCCCTTTGGTATCCTTACTTTGACCGCATTTAATGTTGAGCCATAAAAATAGGCAATGGATCGCTAGTTTTCAACTTTAGTATATTCTATTAACTATTCCCTATGATATCAAAGTGGCATGTTCTTTTTCCCAACTTATGTTGAATCTCTAAGAGTGATTTTGATGTAGTTTGTTTATTTTTCTTTCGATATTTTTGGGTCTTATTTTATTTGGTTTCCTAGAAAGTAAGCCTTGCAGTTTGACATTTAGTCTATTGACTATTTGAATCCTTACAGTTGGACATTTAGCCCGCTCTCACATTTTTATTCATTCAGGGATCGGAAATATCTTATCGGGGAGGCTTCATGCAGGATATGCCAGGAGAGTTTCAGCACCTCAATAAATGGCCAGTGCAATTTTTTGTGTTTTCCTAAGGTTATTTTTATGTAGTATTATTTTTCACAAATGATTTTTCTATTTTTGAGCCCTTACTGAACATAATATCCTCTCTTTGATTAATTGGAATTGACAACATTGAGCGAGCCCATTGATGTGTAAGCTTTCTGAACCATATATTTTAGTGTTTGGGTTTTGGCACATGCCTTTTTTTAGTAGTGTAGTTAGATCAGTTGAATAGTTGATATTTATAGAGGTTTGAATTATTTCACAAAGGTCGTCCTTATTGAACTGGAGGAGAGGGTTTTAATATGCAATGGAGTAATAAATAGCTTTATGGATGACTTAGCCATTTGTATTTTTGAAAATGTTTGCAGGTATTCCGAATGGATTGATGAATGTGAGCGTGTAAATAATTTTGGCTAAATGGATGCATCTGCAGACTTAGATAACATATCGCGTATATCTTGAATATAATAATACGATATATGGATGTTTCTTTTCCTGAGATTCTATCTGAAATATGTGAGAGTGTATGCAGTTTGAATGTGCACCTTCCTCATAATGTGCAATACAAGAAGCCATTTGAACAAAGTCAAAATATTTTTCTTTGGCCTATCATGTTCTTGGACCATGTTTGAAAAATGATTGTGATGTTCAGTCACTTAATATATCTACTACACGGATTAACTGTTTATATGACAATTAACATTGGTTGTTATTTGAAACTAGATGGATTAGCCATGTATATAATAATAACATTGGTTATTATTTGAAACTAAACTTGGAATATATATGTGTTGTATATCTACAGGCCAAATCTGCTATAGTTGTTGAAGTATTTAAATTTGTATTTTTTCGCCCCTTGTTCTGACCAAGTATTGGGATATTGAATTTTAAATGGTTTGACATTTTCAAATGTCTTGGCATGAGAGATTATGAGCTTTATATCTGGAGTCCAAATCTGTTATGGTTGTTTCGAATTGCTACAATTTGCATTCTATGAATTTTCTATTTTGCTTAATGTATATATATAGAAAACTTGCATGTTATGTGTGAAGTTGTTGTGCTATCCAAGGGATACAAAGCAATACCTGCAATGAATTCAAGTTGTATTATTGATGATATAGTTGTCTGCTAAATGTCAAACAAATTGTCAGAGGTTTCAGTGAAGGCTCTTGAATTTTTGTTGCTCAGCTATCTCATTGGTATATAGGATCTTGTATTGGATGGCACTTGTTTCGACATACCCAAGAAAGTACAGTATTATTTTGATCCTTTCTAAAAACAATGACTTAATCTCTAGTATATTTTTGCAGTCTTATTACGCATTATTGCACTTGAGCTTTTGGACTTTAGCTCAACAATTGTGAGTTCGTGTGATAGCACACTCGAGACATATCCTAGTGATCCTAAACCTCATTAGATAAGACCCCCTTTACCATTGGAAGTTAGTCCTCCTCCTCAACCAACCTTGCCTAAGACCGATGATATATATTTAAATATTGATATGGCTAGTATCTTAGCAAATGTTAATGTACCTGTTCCTCTCAGTATTGATATTGTATTTTTTTTAAAATACCTACAACACAGTTGTTATTGCGACGTCTTGGAGTGTTGCTCCCATAGAAACCATGTCAGAGATGATACCTCTTAATGTTTCTCTTTCCACCTCCAAGACATGTCTCTTTCCACCTCCAAGACACCACTCTTGCCACCTCCAAGAGTGTTTCTCCCATAGCAACCACGTCGGAGTTGATACCTCTTAACGTCTCTCTTGCCACCTTCGAGACATCACTCTTGCCACATCTAAGACGTCTCTCTTTCCACGTCCAAGATGTCTCTCTTCACTTCCCATAAGTCACTCTTTCCACATCTAGGACATCTCTCTTGCCACATCTAGGATGTCTCTCTTGCCACGTCCAAGACATCTCTCTTGCCACATCGAAGACATCTCTCTTGCCACATCTAGGACGTCGGTCTTGCCACTTCCAAGACATTGGTCTTACGATGAAATCTATGTCGTCGAAAAAGAGACATCATGTGAAACGACGTTTGAGGGGGTCCGCTATTTGTCATTCTCTCGACATTAAAAAGTGGCAATTGCATCTAACGCACCGTCAGAATTACAAAATATACTAAAAAACCATATTTTTTGAGGCGTATGCGGGCTGACAATGTATTAGGGTGCGTACAGTACGTAGGTTGACAGTGTATTAGGGTGCATACGTACACGGGATGACAGTGTATTAGGGTGTGTACATGTTGGTAAAGCTATGGAAACTTGAGAAGATGAAGATGCAAAGGTTCTAGATTCTGAGATCAAGCTCCCAGGAAGGTCTACAGTGATCAGATACATCAAATCTGTCCATTGGTTCAAAAGGTATGTCTTATTTCTATGAATAGTTGGATTTTGATGTATGCATGAGAAATGGTTATGGAGATTTGAGAATTATCCCTAGAGAAACTAGTTATTGCATGGGATCTTATGTATAAGTTAGATCTACACAAATACAATGTTGGTATATTTATCATTGATACTTCTTGTTGAGGCACATCTTGTATTTCTTGGAATATGGCTAAGGCGCTTTGTGGTATATGGTTGAGAGCTTGTATTGTTTGATGTATTGAGAGGTTGAATATCAAAAAGGGTTTGATGACTAGATCATGTGAGGGTTATTATAATTGTTCATGATTACACACACCTATATGGCACATGACTAGAGAGAGATATATATTCTTTGGGTAAAGGTTATGTATGAAGATGCATGTACAGGGTACAATTACAGTCTGGATATAGTGACAGGTTACAGATCTATGTGAAAATGTTACAGAGGGTCATAATTTTTCAAGAGAAAGAAAACCCTAGGTTTCAAAAGTCATACACATGCTACATAACAGTTTGATCACGTACATATGCAGGATGCATAACAGATAGGGTGCATATATACACATGATGCAACACTACAGGTCACATACCTTTTGTATTTTGTTGATACATGTTCAGTTCAGGTTCAAATTGATTACAGGGAAGTTGTACAGGTTGGATGTAGGTTAGTGTTACAGATTGATACAGTTGTACAATGGTATATCTCACAGTGATAGTGTGACAGTGGTTCCATCATTCTACTTCTACGTCAGGGCGGTTTGATGGGGCAAGGAAAGGTGGTTGTAGCCACCTTCCGGTTGTAGCTGGAGAACATAGAGGGTTGTAGCTAGATAATTGAGGAGTTAGAGCTTCCCTCAGGTTGTAGCCTGAGAAACTAGGGGGTTGGAGCCTCCTTCCAGTTGCAGCTGGAAAAAAAAGGAAGTTGGTGCTTCCAATGAATGTAATTCTTCAAGACGTATAAGAAAAATCATTCTGTGGTTTTCTCCCACTTTGGGTTTCCACGTAAAACATTGGTGTACTGTGTATGTATATGATTGTTCATTTGTTAATTGCTTATTTACTCTGCAGTTATAGGATGATAATGATACATTGATATAATACTTGGATTATATGGTTAAAAAGGATTAAATTGCTCTATTATTGATTCACCGCCCCCCCCTCTCAGTAATCCAACAACATTTACGAAATCACCCTTCCATAAATATGTATTTACTGGAGTTGGTTTCCGTATATGCACACTTATGAATATGCGCATACAGTGAATCCAACTTCCGTAAATGCGCATTTATGGAAGTTGGCTTTTGTATATGTGCATTTATGGAAGTTTCCTTCTGTCTATGTGCGCTTCTATATACACACATATACAGAAGTCAACTTCCATAAATGTGCATTTACGGAAATCAACTTCCAGTGTTGCTTATCACATTTTTATTTTTGTCTTTCTCATTCTCCTTTTATTTTCTTTTTCTTTTTCTTTTTCAGAGTTATCTTTACTTTTGGACTTATTTACAAATGATTGTGTTTGGGCAACGTTCTTTTGCAAGTCAATATAATCTTCTCCTTCTTCAAATATACACATGGACGTCTTGCATCCATCTGTCTGTACAGGTTAAAAAAATTCCTCCGATAAATAATTATTTTCTTGTTCAACCTTCTGTTTGATATATGGTTCATCAAGAACTATTTCATTTGGAATTGGATATCTGGGGACTCTCTGTCTTTGATTATCATCGTTCTCAAACCTCACTATGTGCTCTTGAGGAGGGTTCCTTCTTTGTTCTAGGACCGACATTCTTGGACATTTTGCATCTATCTAATTGTTCTATTTATCTGTGCAATTTAGATCCTTTTCTTAATATCTTGGGATGCCACAGGGTTTATTTTCATATTCGGTATAGTTCCGTTGAAAAATCCTCCACCAGTGATTTGGTTTTGACTTGGTCATGTCCTTTCCTCTTCTTTCCTTTTTGAACCAAAATCTCCTTGATCATCGATATTTAAATTACCCATATGCCTTTTTACTTTTCCGAGGATAATATCAGGGTCAACGCCTGTTTCAATCATGATTTCTTCCATTTCCATAGCTTTAGTCATTGCTTCCTCTAGGGTATCCATTTGGGAGGTTTTAATAGAGAACTTTACATTAGGTGGCATGGCATTTTTATAAGAACCAAGTACCACTGGATCATTTGGCCTTTTATCTTCAAGAACTTTGCTCAATGTTTTATTGAATCTGATATTGAAATCTCGTATTCTCTCATTCTTCTTTAAAAAAATCTAAGTTAAATTAGTGAGAAGGGTATGATATGCTACTGGGGGATTAACTGTAACATACCCAACCACCCACAGGTTGGGCACGCTACTTCAAGACTCGCTTCTGTAAATGCAAGTTTCCATAGCTTGCATTTATCTAGAACCTCTGCAACTTCATATTCTCAAGTTTCCATTGCTTTACCAACATATTTGCATGGAATTTGGCTCTCGTATATGCACGCTTTTGTAAGTGCGCATACACGGAAGATAACTTCCGTAAATGCGCATATACGAAAGCCAAATTTCATAGATGCGCATTTACAAAAGTTGGCTTCAGTATATGTGCATATACTGAATAAAAATTTCATAAATGCACATTTACAAAAGTTTTATTTAGTATATGCACATATACGGAAGCGCAAATATTCGGAAGTAAATTTTTGTAAATGCATATTCACGAAATTTGGCTTCCATATATGCGCGCTTATGGAATCCAACTCTCATAAATGCACATAGACAAATCCAACATCTGTATATGTGCATTTATGAAAGTTGGATTCAATATATGCGCATATTCGAAAGTGCGCATATACGGAAACCAACTTCAATAAATGTGCATTTATGGAATGGTGCTTTCATAAATGCGCATATACTGAATTTGGCTTCTGTAAATGCACATTTATGGAAGTTGACTTCCATATATGCATGTATACGGAAGCACACATATACAGAAGGAAACTTCCATAAATGCACATATATAAAATACAACTTCCATAAATTCCCATTTATGGAAGTTGGATTCACTGTATGCGTATATTCAAAAGTGCACATATACGAAAACCAACATCAATAAATGCGCATTTACGAAAGGGTGCTTTTGTAAATGTGCATATACAAAAGTTGGCTTCCGTAAATGCATATTTATGGAAGTTGACTTCCGTATATCCGCGTATACAGAAGTGCACATATATGGAAGCCAACTTCCATAAATGTGCATATACAAAAGCTTCTATAAATGCACACATATGGAAGCCAACCTAAAAATAAGGAAAATAGGTTAAGTGACCTAGAAATGGGTTAAGCAACCTAAAAATGGGTTAAGTGACCTAGAAGATGAAAGTATAAATAAGAAGCTAGGATCTCTTGTAAAATGTATATTTTTTGGTAAGAATCTTTTTTATGGATCAATGGAGAGCTTCTTGGTAATATCTTTTGGAGTATTGATGAAGAGCTTCTTGTGAGAGAATCTTATTGGTGTGGATCTCTTGAGCATGATTGAAGATCTATTCTGGGGAAGAGAGCAAGAGGAGGATCTCATGGACACATCAAAGTTTCGGCAATGTCATAGATCTTGACGGCGAAATTCTCGAAGTCACGGAAAACCCTATTTTCTAATGCCCATGCGGGCTGTCTGTGTATAGGGTGCGTGTACACGTGGGTTGGTTGTGTATAGGGTGAGTGTACACGCGGGCTGACTGTGTACAAGGAGCGTGGACTGAATAACCTCATGGAGATTTGTGTTTGAGCTGGTGCCAAGCTCTTGGATGATGAGGTAGGTTCCAGATCTGCATTCTATGGCCTCAGATCTATCACTAAGACACTGGTATGGTTACATTATTGTCTTGATAGATGCTATTG
>ML787353.1:498409-525833 GCA_009831015.1 Picea engelmannii | reverse complement strand
AGAGAGACCTAAATATTGTGGTCTTGGTTATGAACAAATTGTTGAAACAAATTCCAAGGTTGAGGAAACTAATGAAAAAGTTTCAAGCACAATTTTTGTTTCAAGTTCACCTCCTCAAGAAGGTTTTCAAGGTGAAAGTTCAAGAACTTTTGATTAAAGTTCAAACTCTTCAGCATGCAAAACTTGTGTTCAAGATGAATGCAAATGTGTGCAACAAAAAGGTTGTGTCAGCCATGAGGACAAGAGCAGATTTGTTAGTCTTCAAAAGAGACCTTGTGACTCTTCCAATTCATCTCCTCAAAGCGGCGATAAAGGTGAATGTTCAAGGTATAAATCTGCCTATAACTCAGTTGCTTTTGATTATATTAAGCATGATAAATCTGCATGTAACAATGGAAAAAGACCATGTACATATTGTGGTTTGTATAACCATCATGTTTCAAAATGTTGGAAGAGAAAGTCCACTTTCAGGAAACTTTCCAAGCAAAGGCAACATGAAGAGAAAATGCAAAAGATTTGCACTCATTGTCAGAAGAGGGGTCATCTCATTGACCAATGTTGGACATTGCATCCAACCTCTCATCCACGGCACAAGAAGAATTTGGATGAAAAGATTGACAAGAATGGAAGAGGAGATTCCATCATTGATGTGAGTCAAGATGATTCACAAGAAGACGATTTTCAGCAGAAGAATTCGCCATTGAGTTGGCTTGGTAAGAAATGGATTGATTTCTTGCATAAGTAAGGCTTACATTTTTTCTGTATAGATGCACATTTCAGCCTTATCTATTCACTTTTGTTGAAGTTGACAAGTTGCAGCAGTTTGTCATATTTTGGTAGAGGCAAGTTTGCATGTGAATGCAATTTCTTTTGTATGCATACTTGTGTTATATCACCTCGTCAAGAACATGTAAAAGAGGGGTATGCTGTCCATTGTGTTACAGCCACATACACTTTTCATTTTCAGCTCTTTAGTACCCACATGTCTTGGGTTTAAGTACCTGTGTTTATACAGGAAGGAGAGTTGAAGGGTTATGCATATGCAGTTGGTTTTGAAAGTGCATAAACATTGAACTGGATGATTGTCATCATGGATGAGTCATGATTGTAGCATGATTGTTTGTCATGTCTTTAGACTTGTCATTTTGGATGGTTGACATGTTTCACTTGAGTCTCGACTTGTGTCGATATTTGCTTGACAACCATGTGTGTTGTTCATGGTTTTCGACTTGTGTTTAGTCGATTGTGTTGGATGACTTGTAAGTCAATTTTGAGTACACTCAAATGCAGGAAAACACCGTGTGCTTTGATGAAGCACAAGATGCAACAGTTGCTTGAAGAGCAAAAAGACTTTGCTGTCATTATTTTTCAGTCTTGTATAATTCATTTTCAAGATTGATGGTTTTCTTGGCTTGTGACAAGATGTCGCAGGAAAGTTTGGCAGCCATTGGAGAGCGGATTGTTGACGCCAAAGAGTTAGAAAGAGGGACTTGATTCTCAGTGGGAAGGCTGGCAGTCTTCCAAGTGCAGAGAGAACAGTGGGTCAGCAGCAGCGAGAGAGCAGTGGTTGAGGGACATAGCCAGTTGCAGAGCAAGGCATGTCAAAGTACCCAGGTGATTGTCGAAAAGTCTTTTCAAGTAGAATCAGTTGATAGAATTTGAAAGCAGAAGAGTATTGAAGCTCAGATCGATAATTATAAGCTTTTGTGGGTCCAAAAGCCTTTCAGTGGGAAGGCGTGATCAGAATCTGGACCAGGGATCTAAAATTTGCTCAATTTTCAAAGTGCTCGGAATGCAACAAAAATGGTTCTATTGCGTCTGTCTCGTTCTCCTGATTCCGGCGGTATATTTATTTTCGCAAATGGACTCCGTATGGAGAAGTTATCGAGGTCTGTTCGCCGAGCCAAACAGGTAAAAAAATGATGCTGACTGTACCTGTCCGTACAGTCCGTACAGGACACGTGGTAGCTCCTGGGCATGACACATGTCATGCATTTTTGGAATTTTTGAAGTACGATTTTGGCTAAGCCCCAGTCCCCGGTCATACATTATATTCACAGGACCATACCCCCGTTTCAAATGGGCGTGTGGGAAGCGTATTGTGGTTTAAACCCAGGTCACATTCACATTGATATGACCATGTATTATATATATGTGCGGGAGTGGTTACACACGGTGCTAGCCCGTGGTTTCGATGCAGCACATGCGACCGTGCCCCTTATTGAATAGAGCGCGGGGTTATTGTATATGCCACGGTTCTATACCATGACCATATATTTATATAAAACGCGTGGGGGTAATTGGAATATGACCTGTGGTCATATGCGTTTATTTATATGACCGATGGTTTATTATATGGGCGCGCATTTTTGGGTTTGTTATTCAACCCACGATTATATGCAATTGCATTACCATATGACCCGCATATTATTTGGTGCGCGTGGTTTTAAACTTGGTTTTTGGGTTTCAAACGGTTACCGCCACTTGTCACATGAGCATTGAACGTGGCACTTAGCCCCATTATGCACGGGGGACGTGGCTATATGGTCTCCCCATGCGCCCAGCACCTCCGACTTGGGGGGCCTTAGTTTCGCTAACGGTGCGACAATTTAGCACCATTTTCGGGAACGCGCGTTTGTGCTGAGTTTTGGCACGAGAAACGCCTGGAGCTAGGTTCAGTCTTCCAGAGGTGCGAAATGGCGAACAGGTTACAGCAGGCTTGAAGGAGAAAAATGGCAGAAGCATAACTTCTTCAATTTTTGGCCAAATGAGGAGCTGTAAAAGCCCAGCTAGGGGTTTTTGGACGTTCTGAGTCCATTGGAACCATTTTCACAGGTATTTGAAGAGCCCATTTGCAGGTTTTTCACATTTGAAGTTTGAGGAAGCTTCAGGAGCCTTAAAGTCCTCATTGTTTGAGGCATTGCTCAGATGAGACCATGTCCATTTTCTTAGACTGAATAGTCGTTTCTGACTGTTTATTATGCTCTGAACACATTGGGATAGGTTTCAGATCCATTGGAGGACTTTTACAGGTATTTTTGCCTCATTCAAGCTCAAGGAAGCTTGGAGGTCACATGTAGAAGAGGTCATTGTTGGATGAGCCATTGTCCATTTGCAGAGTTTTAACAGTCATTTTTGGGGTTTTTATGTATTCTGAACCCAATGGTACAGTCTGTAAATCCATTGGAGTTGAGCAGCAGCTTGTAAAGAGCATTTGACAAACTAATCCCAAAGAGCTAAGTCCATTGAAGGAGGCTCAAGGAGATGTAGCCCAGAGAGGGGTGAACTCCTTTATCATCTTGCTATTGTTGTGAGTTGGTTGTGTTATTTGCTGCACTTTTTATTGTTGTGTATTGAGTTATAACACATGATTAACTTTTTAAAAGAACATTCCTCACACATGCATATTGCAAAGAAGAAGCATAAACTAAACACATAAACTATCTTGCATATTTTAACACATGAAGCAAGGTCCTGTTAATGTTTATTTTAATGAGATAGAGGGTGCTTGCATAGCATAACAAGTCAGCCTTCTATTTTCAAATCACCCATAAACTAAATTGGAAGGAACTACAAGTGTCAGACATGGGAACCGTTATGGTCGAACCATTACGAATATTTGATCATAGGGTTCGACAGCTCAAACATCATCTGGTGGTGTTGGCACAGGGGCAGACCCAGGGTTCAACGCTACAACAGTGCACCAACAAAACCCTAACTACCATCCCTTTTGGCAACACCTGCGAAGCAAATGAAGTCTCACTTGAGGTAGAGGCAGGGGTGGTTGCAGGACTCAGGTGTTTGCAACCTTAGTCGGGACACAGATATGTGATTGTAATACTTAACAGAGCACTTAGCACTAGCATTTAATCAATATTTAACCATTATCTACTCCGCAGATAAAACATAGCATCGCATGAATCATTCAGATCTGATGTATCTAAGAACTTATCATAGAGAAGTAGGTTAGATCTAACAGATTCAGGTACTATCACGTTCATATAAGTCAGATCTATCATCCATATACATCATTAGCACAAAGCATAAATAGATCTATCTATCTATATCAAAGCACCTAGCAAGTAAAGACACAAACACATCAACACATTGCATTAATAAGAGCAACACAACATATACATGGTACACCCCCACCGTGGGGCTACGTCCACCAACTCTTCTTCTGTATTATCTTTTTCAAGCTTCTTACAGGCACATAGCATCAAAATCCTACTCCGCAGAAGACGGAAGATCTGTGCGCACTCTGCCAGATCCTCCTTCGAGCTAGGGTAAAGCACCAAGCCTTCTTACAATTACTTGCACATAGCTCTGCAAGTCTCACACAGTATGCACAGAGCACTTACAATCCTTCAATCACATAGTTCTAGCACTTAGCCATTCGTACCCACTACATTGCTTTAGCATCTATTTATACATACAAACTAGGCCTAAACATGGGTAAACCCGTGGGCTGACATCCGATACCCGTTACATAATCCCAAATCCCAAAAAGGACCCAAAAACAGGTCAATATCCCACGATCTCTTCTTCACCTTGCGCTCCTCCTTCGACAGGTTGTCGAAGTCCCAAAATAGATCAAACTTGACCAAGGATCTCCCAAAACTTGGTCAATGGCCAACAGGCCCCCAACACTCACCTGTGACTCGTCCCGAGTCACTCTAATCTGGGTAGTTCTGCTTCCAAATCCTCGAGCTTAGCTCGAGCTGCTTCGACTTGTTGTTGTGCCATGACCTCTTGTGCATCAAAATCTTGGATGACTACCTCGTTCACAGGTCCCGCCAGGTGATGTTCAGCTGTAGTGACAACCTTCTCGAGTTATGCTCCTCGACCTTCGACCTATGTGAACAATTGATAGGCCTTATCTTGTACTAGTTGGAGCCTTTGAGTTAATTCCATAACTCTTCTCTGGATAGTGTGGATCTGTTGTTGGGTGGTGCGTTGCTCTTGGGAGCACTTCATTCTTTCCACAACTGACAGGAGCTTTAGCTGCGCTTGTATCGTTTCGGCTTGATACTTCGCCTCTTGGAGCTGTGACTCCAGTTCTTTCAGTTCTGGATTCTCAGTGAGTTGCTCATAGATATGGGCACTGCGATCAGTAAGTTTCTTACATTCCATAGCAAGGGATTTTATTCTCTCAACTTCACTTCAAGTAGTTTCTTCTCTTTGATCCCTTACATCCTGTGGAGTCTTGGGTACTGCGCGGAGCTCTAAGTCTGTTATGCATTGATGTAGCTTCCGGATATCTTCTTCGAGCTGGTATACTTGCTATGTGACTCGATCCTCTGTCTTTATTTCTACGACTGTCACAGAGTGAAGTGATCTGTTGACCGCTTCTTTCACTTTGAGTTGCTCCGCGAGCAAATTTTCTTTTCCTTGTTGTATTTGTGTTTTTTCTTCATCGAACTTTGCTTGGAGAGCAATCTTTTATTATTCTGCAACTCGACGCTTCTCTACAAGTACTCCTTTCACTTGCTTCAAGGCCTAGGTGCCTTGTTATGTTTCTTCTTGTGCTCATCGAAGGCGAGCTTCAACTGTATCATCTAGTCGATGGAGTTGGGCTGGCTCATCTCCCAACTCTGGTTCTCCCGATGGCAGGACCACAGTGGAGACTGCGCGGCTGGATTGAAGGGCCTGTTGTACCCCTTGGAGTTAGATTTCAATTCTATCATACATTTCCTCCCGCTTCGCTCCTTGTTTCTCTGCTATTTCCAGTGAAGCGTCGTTCAAGGCTGCGATGATGAAGTCAAAATCATCAAAGGTGAGGACAATACGCATCTTGGTCATGGTAGCTTTTGATTTCTTTTAGGAAGAAGGTTTCGGGGGGAAAACCTTCCTCTTCTTCAATGGGTCAACCTTTTCTCTAGGCGGTGTTACTTCGTTGGGCTTCTGTTCATATTCTACTTCATCATCACCCCCTCAGTCAGGTGACATTGAAGGAGTCTTTCCTGAGGTGTTGCTTAAGTTTTGGACCTCCTCAGTCTTCTTTTGTCTGCTGGTTCCAGGTGGATTCTGTTCTTTATGAGTGTCCTCTAGGCTATCAAGATTAGATACCTCTACGAGGTTGGCGGGGATAAGGAGGTCAACGGACCATTCCTTAGTGATTTCTTCAAGGTCTTCTTCTGTAATATTATAATATGATTGTAGCTGCTCTTTATGTTCATATGCTCGCACTGTAATGTAGATGAAGTGTCAATCTGCGCTAAACTTCATCAGGGGTTGGAACCTTTGTAAGGTGTTCTTAGTCATGCGAGGCTCGGCTTCAATGGCTCACTTTAGTTGGAGGTAGTATGTATAAAACACAACATTTGACTGCCACTGTTTGTTCATATCAGTTGAATACCACAGGGTAGCAAACTTCGTGGAAAGCAGTTCAAATGGATCGATGTCTGGGAAGTTCGCTATTTTCGGCATCTCCCAAGCAACAAATGCAATGAGGACCAGGAGCCAGATGAAATGAAATTCATAACCCTGATCCTATGCTTCTCGACAATCTAGTTCCAACTGGTTAACTAGGTACTTCGCCCAATTCATCTGTAGGCCTTCCGCGCACTTCCCTGTGAGGTCAACGACAAATTCGGTGACCTACGTAGGTCAGTTCTTCCTTACTAACTTTCCAGCTATCGGTTGACATGCTAGGTGAATTGTGCCACTCTGGATGGAAGCTACCTTTTATCCTCTTGTTCCCTTCTCAACGTCGCCATATGTATCCTTGATCTTCTGTGCGAGTGTGTGATCTGCAGATTTTCCTGGATAAAAGTTATGTGGGTCATGTCCTTGCATACTCAGTCATGTGATCCTGTCGATCATCATTGGGTCAACTGTAATGCGGCGATCTATCCATAAGTAGTCTCCATGGTAACATGATAGTAGCATCTTGACACAAACATTGACTTCCTAGTGTCTTCCGAAGTGTGGGATCTTCGTGACATTCAGCAGGGTGGATTGCGCGAGGTTCATCGTCCATGACTGGGGGATTATTTTTGAATTATTCCCCTTAGTTATGGTTAGGTACTTATATGGGGCGAGCATACCATAGATCTTGCAATCTCCGAGGTTGAAGTCGTTGAACTTCAACGTTGTGATCTTATCCTTCTCTGTTCGAACTGCATGTATCCCCTTCGGGAGGTACACAGTGACCATGGTGTACTCAAATTCTCATGGTACACTATAACGATTCACCGTGCCATCCTGTTCATCTTTATGCTTGGTTCTCTTTTCTACTGATGGTCAGGATGGTTTGGCTCTGCCAGCCATCGATAGAGAGGCTTGCACCATTCTCGTCGGTGAGGCTTGTATACCTGCAGACATCTACATGAGTCTTTCAGTCATGAGGTTGATCAGAACTTCTTTGACAACTTTCTCTGTAGCGCTGAACTCGTCTGACATACACGCTTGGAGTTAGAAATCTTCGGGTTCAAGGAGTAAATTAGACACTGCAATGGGATAGAGGGAAATAGCACAAATATCATTATGTAAAATCAATGAGTCTACGAGCTCAAATTCACAGTGAGAAAAAGTGTTCTCGGTGCATGGTGCAATGGGATAAATAACTAACTTGGCAATGGGTTGCTTACAACAATTGACAAGACTTCATTAACTCTGTTTTGTCCGTTATGGCATGGTCCAACGGTCTGGTGGCGAACCATAAATCCCTTGCTACCTGTTCGGAGGGGTCGAATGAACGGTTATATTGGTCCCAACAGCTATATTGCTTCGCCCTAGTGAAATACCATGTGATGCTATTTTTCTATCCCGGCGAAGCTCCCGTTTTATAAATTTTCATCCTGCGAAGTTCCCTCTGGAACCTTTTGTAACTTGTTGATCTTAGCTCTCTTCTTACTTAGCTTTCTAGCTTTATTTCCTGTGAGCTTCGTCTCGTTATGCCTTTTTCCATTCTGATTCGCGTTGTTGAGATTATTTCCTAAGATTTGAGGGTGATACTTCTTCTTTATCTGGAACAGGTACTTCAATCTTTTGTGGGTCGTCTAGTGTTCTTGCAACTTTGATATCCGGGCCTCTGGTGTTAAATAGCTTCGATATATTATTCTTCTCTTCAATTAAGTGTGTGATCCTTCTAGTCATGAAATATTTTAACTCTTGCTTCTTCTGCGCTAAAACTTATTCTTCTTCTTGCCTTTTGGCCTGATTTCTTTCAATCCGAGGTTTTCCTAGTAACATGGTAAATGGGGCATTGTTCTCAATAAATTTAATAATCTCAAAATATTCCTCTGTTGAAGTTCCATTGGCATTCATAGATATCTGGGTGATCTCTCCACATAGGTTTATCAGCTTTCCTCTAATAGACCTATTCCTCCCAATGAAGGATTCATAGGATGTTTCCCTAAAGTTCCCAAGTTCTCTCTGTCATGATATTCACCTGTATTTCCTCATCTAGAACACAGTCAATGTCGAAGTCTCCTATTCTTTCTTCAAGGAATTCTTTTTCTTTGAAGACCTATGATAAACTGATATGTCGGTGATCATTCAGGGTTTCTTTCATCTGTAGCAATAATTTCTCTGATTCTTTCTGGGGTTCTGCCATAATCGTAGTTTTTGGATCTACCTTAGGGTTTTCTTGTTTCATGTTCATTTATTCAATCTTAACAATCATTCTAGGGAAATATAATACTTCATGGTCCATAGCTTTGCAACAAAGATAACTATGTTTTCTCCCAGGGCACTCCTTAGCAAGGTGTCCCAATTTTCTTCAACTGTAATAGAGGGTTAATCCTCTCTTTCTTTTAAATGATCCCCATATTTTCTTGTACTGCATGCTAGGATCATGGTAGCTAACCTGCAAACATTTCTTTCTAGGATCCTGCATCCACTTGTTAGCCTAAACATTCTTTCTATGCATAGGTATAACATATCTTTCACTATTCTTATCAGATTTACTTATATCAAACCTTCTTTCATCTATTAGTGCCCTAGTTTTCAAGCTAGAACAGAATCTATAAAACATACCTAGATCCATACTTTTGAAACAAAAATTTCCACTTATCTTACTTCTACAGAGCACAAAGCTTTCAGATCTAGAACTTTTCACTATTCTTACCTTTATGAGAGCACAGAGCTTGTAGATCTTACCTCTTTTCTTCAGATCTGACCTCTTTTCTTGGCACAGAGCTTCACAGGTCAAGTAGAATGTTGCGCACTAGGGCAACAGATCTACGTACGAAGCTTTCATAGTTTTAGGACGAATCTTTGCACAAAGCTTCTTCTTCCTTAGTTCTGAGCAATCACATTTTTAGTTATAATATTGCGCACTTCAGCAGCAGATCTGCGCACAGAGCTTCTATTTTTCTTTAGTTCCCAGCAATCACAATTTCAGGTCCCGACAATGGAACCATTTGTTGGCACAGGGGCAGACCCAGGGTTCTACGCTACAACAGCGCACCAACAAAACCCTAACTATCATCCCTTTCGGCAACACCTGCGAAGTAGATGAAGTCTCACCCGAGGTAGAGGCAGGGGTGGTTGCAGAACTCAGGTGTCTCCAACCTTAGCTAGGACACAGATATGTGATTGTAATACTTAACAAAGCACTTAGCACCGACAGTTCATCAATATTTAACCACTATCTACTCTGCAGATAAAATAGAGCATCGCATCATTCATTCAAATCTGATGTATCTAAGCACTTATCATAGAGAAGTAGGTTAGATCTAACAGATTCAGGCACTAGCACATTCATATAAGTCAGATCTATCATCCATATACATCATTAGAACAAATCATAAACATAACTATCTATCTATATCAAAGCACTTAGCAAGTAAAGACACAACTACATCAACACATTGCACAAAGCAGAGCAACACAACATATATGTGGTTCACCCCCACCCTGGGGCTATGTCCACCAACTCTTCTTGTTTATTATCTTTGTCAAGCTTCTTATAGGCAGATAGCATCAAAATCCTACTCTGCAGAAGACAGAAGATCTGCACGGACTCCACCAGATCCTCCTTCTTCGAGCTAGGGTAAAGCACCAAGCCTTCTTACAATTAATTGCACGTAGATCTACAAGTCTCACACAGTATGCATAGGGCACTTACAATCCTTCAATCACATAGATCTATCACTTAGCCATTTGTACCCACTACATTGTTTTAGCATCTATTTATACATACAAACTAGGCCTAAACATGGGTAAACCCATGGGTCGACATCCCATACCCGTTACATAATCTCAAATCGAAAAAAGGGGCCGAGATCCTGTGATCTCTGCTTCGTCTTGTGCTCCTCCTTTGATAGGTTGTCGAAGTCCCAAAATAGGTCGAACTTGACCAAGCATCTCCCAAAACTTGGTCAAGGGCCAACAGGTGGACTAGGTTAAGGTCCAATGGGAAATGTATAGCCTAGGATCTTCTACTTGGGAGGACCTAAAGACCATATGTCGAGATTGTGCCACCAAAGAGGGCACCCATCTCCCTTTGCATAGTTGTTTCTATTGTAAACTTCCCTTTCCAGTCTAGTTGAGCAGGGCAATTCCTAATAAAGAATTAGCATGATTTTTTTGTATAGAAGTTAACTCAATAAAAATCGAAAAAAATGCTTGTCAGTCATAAATAAAGTAGAAAGTCTCTTGTTGTTGCTGTAAACAAAAATCATCCATTTTGATTAAAAAAAAATGTCTTCTTGTTGAAATACAATGAATGGTCATTTAATTCTTACTCACATTCGTTTCTCTCTTTCATTCTCTACATATTTTGTATTGTGAATCATTTTATTCTTTTGTTCCAGTATGTTATGTTGCTTCATTTTCAACTTTGTATATAGAATTGTGGGTCAATTGGTATCAGAGCCTGGATCCAAGCCAGCTTCTTCTCAACCACAGAATTCAGAAGAGAGGCCATCCAACAAAAATTTTTTTTCAAAGCCAAATGTCCTTTTCAGGACTTCCATTACGCCTTCCTTAGGGATTCCAACACATTCATCTTTCACCATTCTCCTCACACCCTCTTCAAGGTACCAAAGTTGTCCTTGACTTAGAGTGTGGTTGGTATGGTGAGTTGTCATATAGTTTAAGGGAAATTGTCAAGTGGCATGGCTTTGCATTGTATTTATTATTATTTTATGTAGATATTTTAATGTTTTAATGTTTTTCTTAACTTTTTCCCAAAAGCAATCTAGATAAGGGATGTGGATGGCTAGTGGTGGAAAGAACTTGGAGAAGGGGTATGAAAACTTAATAAATAGGGTGAGGAGCTTGGGAAGGGGGCATGTTGAGAGGTTAGGATAATTCTTGGAAGACATAATTCTTGTGGTAGTCTTCTTTAGAGCATTTGTGCTTTATTGTTCTTGGAGTCATGGGCACGAAGGGCCAAGAAACTGAAAAGTTTCTTGGAGCTAGGAAGTCGGCTAGGATCCTAGTTGGATGGGTGGTTAATTTTGTTGTTCCACTCTAGGAAAGCGGGAAAGGAAGTGGAAGAAAAGAATGCTTGGAAGAATCTTTCTACAATAGCAGGACTACATTGAAAATGGTCATCTTCAACATACTAGGGAGGAGGTATTTCACTTGGTATATTTTGTTATGTTCTATTTAATATTTTAAATTGTAAAGGTAAATTCTTACTTATCTCATCCTCTTATTAGATTCGCATATTTGGACACAAATTTGGAATATTTAGCTTTGGAAAAATTGTAAAAGAGTTATGTCTTATATCAAGTGAATATGATTGCCTACGATTTCATAGCATTTTTTTATAGGTGTTACATTAGTGAATATGATTGTATATGATTGCATAGCATTTGTTTTAGAGGTGTTACATGACAGAAGGAAGGGGACATGTCGAGAACCTTCCCATGGGAGGCATGCAAAGAAAGCACACGGGGACAAACAAAAAGATGGAGAGAGGTCAAGGATTTGGTCGGAAAAGAGAGAACTCGAGAGAGTTCAGATTTGAGAGAAGAGGGGATTGACTATGTGAAACACGGTAACAAAAAAGTGCTTGAGCTCTGAATCTTGGGTGGGAGAGCTTAGAAAAACTTGACATGTGTTGAGAAGGTTGCGATCTTGACACTAGGAATGTATCTCACAAATCATGTTGAATCTTGAGCTAGGTGTGTGTGGGGAAATATCTACCAAAAGTGGTGGGAAGGAGAGTGTCCTTCACAAATTGTTGAGAACCAAAGAGAGAGAGGTTCCCTAGTGGTATCATGGCTTGGCACGGGGGTGGCCAGAGGGATAAGAGTGAATACATCTGATCCTATGGTTGGGTGGAAAGGAGAACACCCACAATCATTTGGTTGGCCACAACTTGTATCAGATAAGTATTTTCTATTTGTTTTTTGTATCGAAACCGAAAGGGATGGTGATATTGCTTGTAAATTTATTCATGGATGCGTACGCTCGTGTGTTAAATAGACCCGTTGATTCAATGCAAATCCGTGTAAATGGGTATGGAATGGTATTGTGTGTGTAGTTCATATTGAAGCAAGAGGACCCTACTCTTTACCTTGAATGATTAAGAAATTGTAAAGTGGATCTCCCTTTGTGAATGTAATAGTGGATTATATGTATGTTTGTGCCTCCTATGTGTACAAGTAGAGATTGTTGAGATGTGATGTTGAGGTTTGAGAGGAAGGAATTGTTATGATCTTCCTCCTCGAAGGAATGATACCTTGACCCTACTAGTGACCTGAGGGAGGACAGAGAGTGTTGTTAAGCCTGAGAAATCTTCTGCTCTCCGAGAAAGCAAGGACTCTGAATTCTTGAATGGTTAAGTTCAAGATCAAGTCGTTTTTCCTTTAAAAATATCTCCATTAGAGTCGGGGATGTTCTTGACCGTTTATCTTTTGTGGAGTAACCTCTGACAAGATCTAGGTCGTTTGAGCACGGTGGGTTGGTCGGAGTCCGATGGTCGGAGAGGCCTTATATGTAGAGGTAGGGGCACTCCGATGGGAATTCTTCAAGAGGAAATATAGACCATAGATCGATGGATAGTCAAAAATAAATCTACATCATTCGTCGAAGGTGGAGACAAGGAGATCTAAATTGTTTATCGGTGCATGGGAAAGATCAATTCTCATTCGTTGATTCATTGTGAGCCCTACCGATTTCTGTGGTGAGTAATGGAGAGGGGGAGTGACGTCACCCAACCAATATACAATGGACAAGTGTCATAACCTAGATGGACGAACCAAGTGTTTAGAGATGACATGTATGCCACATTAGACCACGTGGGTGCTCCACTTGTCAAGTAACGATTGTGCCACATGTCATGGTGACTTGGCACCTTGAGGGATGGTCTGCAACGTTTCATGGGTGCTACATGTCATGATAGGTGGCAGTTTGTAGCAGTGCAGCGTGTTTGGAGGAAGACACATGTCATCCTGTAATTTGTAGAATAGACTAAGTATGAGTCCACATCAAATTAAGTATGGGAACGGGTGCCCAAATCCTAACCGTCAGATCCACGGTCGAGAGATTTGGGTCATTCATCGGAGTTTGAAAGGTTAGTAGGGTCATGTGTCAGCAAAAAATGTCGACGACGATAAAGACATCGGCAACACAACGAGAGTTGTTGATCTTCTTTTTGGCAAGAGTTGATCTCTATCGTTGACTTTCATGAATTACGTTGAAAGAGGAGAGAGGAGACAACATCATGATGTCGACATGGCTTGCCTGTTGGGAAACTAGCATGTCATTAGGGGTGACACGTGTCACCAGTGGAATGGTTGACGAGATAGGAGTGGTCCCTAGAGGACCCAAAAACTATTATAGCGTAGACCACAAGTTGGATGGTTAGATATGGACACAGTTAGATCTCGTTCATTCATCGGAGTTTGAATGGTTAGCAAGGACATGTGACAGCCAAAAATTATGACGATGACACAGGATTCAGTGACTTAAGGGGAACCGTCGATCTGTCGATAGGCTAGAGAGATCTTCGTCGTTAATTTCCTTTAGACCCATCCAAGAGAGGTTGACGTCATGATGATGTGAGGGTGTCATCATGGTAGCCAGTGTGGCTGGGTAGTGACAGATGTCAGTACGTAATTGGTCGACGAGGAAAAATGGGCCTTGTTGGGCGAGGAGGTCCTATGGACCTTCATCTTATTTTTGGTCATTAGATCCACGGGGTAGTGAATCTGGATCATTGATGTCTAAGGCATCCTCGTTGGGGGTAGCAGGATGGTGAGCTGGGTGTTAACTAGAGAATGCCAACGACAATATAAATAGACAACACATTGAGAGTCATCAATCTCATCGAGGATGTGACGAGGGGATCTGGATCGTTGGTCGACATAGGGTGGAGACTCAATCTCAACCGTCGATTTGTTGTGAGCCATGTCTCTCTGTTCTCGAAGTGAAAGAGGGATGAGCAGTAATCGTCACACACGTTGGAATCGTTGACTTAACCAGAACCATTGGATGATAGGCATGAGAACCATCAGATCTAGGATAGGTTCGATTAATGAATCGTCGTCGAAACCTTTGGTTGGGGTGTTGACGATAACCCCTATGCTAGTCGGGATCAGCGACGCAACCAAATTTGTGGGATTCTCGGTCAGGGGATTGTTGGATCTGGAGTGATCCCGATATAGTGTCGTCAGAACTTTAGTGTTGGAGTGTTCGAGGCTTAGTGGGAGTAAAATACCGACAACGATGGAGATAGATCAAGGAAAATGGAGCGCATGAACTTAATGTGCCCGGTAGCATATGCCACATTGGATGACATGAATATTAATAAGCCACGTGGATGTCATGTGGTAGTGAGGTGATTTTGGGCGAATGGAGGCCCAAGGACTTTGGAGGGCATACTTACAATCGTTGGAAATATCTTGACGAGCAGGAGACGTTGGTGCCTTTGAGAAATAGGCCTCGAGATGTCTAAGAAGAAGCAATATTTTAATACCCCATTCCTTAAAATTTACTTAGGGGGTTGAGTGTGTTACACATTCCCCTCGATTACAACTTCGAACACCCAAGATAAAGTGGCAAATAGTTTCAAATGTTGTTGTTAACAAAGATACGTTGAAGAGAGGAATAATGTAGGAAGCTATTACAATTGCAATCAAATCCTCAATAAAGTACAAGAAGAAGACACTTGCAATAGTCAAGAATAAATTTTGAATGGCAATATCAATATGTTTAGAAACTCAATATAGAAACAATATGCAGAACCAAGCTATCCCACAACTCTTCACAAAAAAACCCATGGAGAAAGTGAAGCAAATAGAGAGTTAATCCTCACAAAAAAACTTCTAAGAGTAAATCATATAATGATCATGATAATCCCATAAAAAATGAAATTTATTTTTACACAACAAGGGTGAGCAACAACATACAAATAGAGAGCAAATTATGATCAAAATAAAAAAAGGATATCACTTGAAAAAACTATCCATTAAGGAACTATGCCTTAAGCATTGGATGGTTTCTTGTTGTCACCATGATAAAATGCTAGAGATACATGCTTCTGAAAATGTCAAAAAATACCTTCCACACAGGTAGTTTAGTGACAAACAAAAATCGAGAACAAGAGACAATCTCTGCAAACTTGATGAAAAAAGTAAGAAACTAAACCCTAATGCAAAAAGACAAGAAGTTAATGACAAAAATAAACAGAATTTTTTTTACCTGTGATGAATGTCGGAAGTAACTTACCATGTTTATGAGTTGTCACACTACAAAAATCCACACTGGAAATTACCTGCAGCAAGAAACAACGTGGAAAAACCACGCTGGAAATTACATTGAGCACTAAATCATCCATACGGCCCTCCCTATAAGAGAAACACGATCGTATGACTTGCGTGGAGGGTGAAAGGGACACCCAACAAAGAAAAGAACAACCAATCAACCAAATGGAACCTCTAATAGGATAGATCTTACTAACAATTAGACGAATCAAAGGTCTGAACAGTCAATTGCACCCTCAGGCAGAGAAAATTTGCAGACCAATTGAGAAAAAACGGTTGTACAAGTAAGGAAATGATCTTGTAGCATAAATTGGCCTTCTCGCAAGAGAAATCAGCCTCTTAACAGGAAAATCGATCCTCCAGATGACAAGTCAAGACTCAGAACTACAAAAGAAGGCAGTCGAACAACAAAAATGTGAAATAGAACGATCGTACAACAAAACAATGTCATTTGTATGGTCTGTACAACCTTGGATTGGAGAGAGGATTGGTTGGTTAGTTAGCGAACGAAAATTTGTACCCAACTAAAAAAATTCCATGCAAAAAGACTTTCTAAATCAAAATATATTAGCTTTGGAAGAAAAACTAGGTCCGATAAAAAAAACAAGCTTGGTAATTACCCGACATAAAAGTGCCCAAAAAACTTTAGGTTAAAAAAAATAATTTTTTTAGGCTAATTTATTCAATTTTGAGCAAACAAAAGCCAAATTTAATGAACCAATACTCAATCTCCTCTTATTTCTTTATTCCAGAGACAATGGTGAGGTTATATTTAAAAAACAATGTACATAGATGTGAAAAATCTAAAAAACAAGGGTTAGGGTTTTGAGAAAAAAAATCTCAATCTTGTTGCAAAAAGCCCAAATCTAAAGATAAGTCTTAATGGCTACTAGATATGATGACAAAACTACAAACTAAGGAGAGCCCAAATAAATATGTTACTATGTAAAAAAAATTAACAAAAAACCATTGAAAGAGATAGAGCATAGTAACCAGCGATGATAGCATGTTAGAATATTGAGACATATGAATAAACATACAACAATATTAAACACAAGAATCTTAGTTTTCTATCATCATATCCATATAACAATAACATTTAATAATAATAAGAAAAAGACAAGAAAAAAAGAGTACACTAGATATATGTGGTAAAACCCCAATATGGGAAAACATCCACGGAAAGGTATTGTCTTCTTTATTCTTCGAAAATCTTCAATCTTACACTTGAGATCCCACACATCACACTCCATCTTTGTAAATGTGTTGAATCTGCACAGAATAGATCTAGCTAGAAAATACCACACACATTTGCAGAGAGAAATTGAAAAAGAAGAATCAAGAGAGAAATAATGGAAGAATTATCATTAACCGTATTTCACACTCGAAGAGTGAATAATTTACAATAGATATAGGATACATGAGTAACTAATGAGCCATAGTGGTGGTCTAGATTGATCTGGACACACACCAGCAGTTACAAGAGTAAACTGCCACCTAGCTGAGTTAACTAGTCAACTAGTCTTCAGTGAACTGACTGAACAAAGAGTAGTGAGTTGGTGATGATCCCAATGTTGCATGGTGACAAAACCAATGCAACATCTAAACTCAACTCGACTAGTCAAACTAAAATGTCAACTGAAAGAGAATATTCTCTAGGTGGAATATTCTCTCCTAAAATATAGGAGACTGGATAATGATTAATTATGACTAATAAACAAGGAATAAACTTAGGAAAAATAAATCCTAGGTGTGTGTGAAGTAACTCCAACAATCTTCAAATCATTCCAATATATATAATCACTATGTGATCCTTCATTTCAATGTCCCTCATGGATCTCTCTTACCTCTATTATATACCAAAAGGTATAGAGGAATTCAGTCCCAATAATACATGGGATAAATGTAATTTCACCTCTTTATACAATGAGTGGTAACACAAGTATATTACATCATGAGGCATGTGGGATAACTCTTTTACATAAGATTAGACATTATTACCTTCCAAATCAATACATTCCAACAATACCACACAAGTCATCATTACATATTCCAACAAATTACCTATCAATATTGACTCTTTATATGATCAAAGAAATCACATCGGCACCTACCCATAGAGAGGCGATTAAAATACCTAGGCATTATTCACGTTAAATACTTATTATGTGGCAAGAAAAAAACCCTAAAACACTTGTTCTAGTTTTTAAAATATTCCCAATCACCTTGTACATGGCCTTTTAACTTTACTCACTTCTTGCTCTAGTGCAATATCACCTAGAAGGTTTACCCTTTTTGGAGACCTCCCTTGTGTTCTAGATTTTCACACAACATAGAGTAGATATATTATATCATCATGTGAAAACAAGAAACTAATGTCGATTCACCAACACTCGAACACAAATTTTCTTTTTCTAGTTATAAGAGTCTCTAATCTATGCCCATCTACTACCCTGGATCCAATTGTAGACATAAAAGGTGGAGATGGAAGTAACCCACCCACACTAGCTTATGGACTACTAGACTAGTGCACCATGCACCATGAGCAAAGTGTCACCTAAAGGGCACTTCCCTACCCATTATGCATTCTCCTAAGAATCAAGCAGTAGACAATACCAACGTAGACAGAGTTGCACTATAATATATAACATATAGAGAGAGACAAAGGAGCTAGTCCCTAACAAAAACCCAAGATGTCCCTTGGATTGACAAGCTTCCCACTATTCATCTAGCCATTTTCAAACCAAACCATCCTTAATAACCCAAGAAGGGAAACATCAAATTAATAAGAGCCGATAATGTTGATCCTAAGCCCGTCACTAAAAGATGAAGACCTCCTCCTAAGGACAATGACCTTACAGTTGATGTAGCCTTAATTCCTACAACATCTTAATTAGTTCACTCGTTCTAGCTAGATGCCATGCTATTTTATTTGTTTATTTCTTTCTACCTTGGGATTTATGACACTCTAATTTTGGTGCCCTTGTGTGGTTGATTTTTATTTGATAGGCTATATGCTTTTGGTTCATAGGTTGTGGTGGCCATCTCACAACTCCTTTTTATAAAATGCATGTATCTCTTTACAATATTAATGGAAGTATGAAGCATTTTATCAAATAAAAACCCTTTGCTACTAGCCTTATTGTAAAAAATCCCATCTCAATGCCTGCTACATTTTCTCCATATCTAATTCTATGAGCATAGTTGTTTTTCTTCAAGCTTAATCATCATATAGAAAGAGTCTCCCAAGGTTGTATAACACTACACTAATTTACCTTGAGACAAAGCCTATTGGATTCAAGTAACCAACTCAGATCCCATCCCAATGCCTACTACATTTTCTCCATATCTAATTCTATGAGCATAGTTGGTTTTCTTAAGCTTAAGCATCATATGGAAAGAGTCCCCCAAGATTGTATAACACTACACTATTTTACCTTCAAACAAAGCCTATTGGTTCCAAGTAACCAACTCTACCATGATGTGAATAACTTTATTAACTAAGACCTTTGCAATGATCCTCTAAATTACAATATAGAGAGAGCTTATTTGTCAATGCTTAATGTGGTATATCGTTCTTCCTTTGAGAATTAATTAATTGTAAATATGACTTTAATTTTTCATCTCCTAACCTTCATTATCATTCCCTTAAAACTTATTGCTTCTTAAAATGTAAAACTTGAATTTATTTTATATATCACAATCACATTGAGTACCAAATATAGGATATATGTGCACATGCAACCCTAACATTTTTTTACTTTTGCCAATGTCAACATATTGCTACTTAAGATGTAAAACTTGCATTTATGTTATCAAGCATATCAAGGTTTGGGGAGAGATCACGAGTTCGAGCCTTGTGTCCCTAGGGTTGCGGTTTAGCACCTCATATCATCCACGGAGTAGGGAAGTATTGGGTGAGTTTCCCGCGACATCTATTGTTGGGAAAATGCATATCAAGGTACCAAATATAGGATATCTATGAACAAATGACCCTAACATTTTTCTACTTTTTCCAATGTAAGGAGAAAACTCTAGAAATGGTTTACATGATCTTAGAGATAACAAATATCGTTCATCGTTCTTCCTTTGAGAATTAATTAATTGTGAATATGACTTTAATTTTTCATCTCCTAACCTTCAATATCATTCCCTTAAAACTTATTGCTTCTTAAGACATAAAACTTGAATTTATGTTATATATCACAATCACATCAAGTACCAAATATAGGATATCTATGCACATGTAACCCTAACATTTTTTTACTTTTGCCAATGTTAACATATTGCTACTTAAAATGTAAAACTTGCATTTATGTTATCACAAGCATATCAAGGTACCAAATATAGGATATCTATAAACATACGACCCTAACATTTTTTCTACTTTTTCCAATGTAAGGAGAAAACTCTAGAAATGGTTTACATGATCTTACAGATAACAAATCTCTCTCAGAGGTTATTAATATTAAAGGTGATGTGGTCTCTTTTATAGTGGCTCTGCATTCCTATCAATGTGCAAGGAGGGCTTGATGACTACTCCCAATTTGATCTGGTTCGTGGCTTTCAATGGTATTCGTTTTCGGAATTTAGCATGGCTCAAAGTAAAGGGGAAGCAAGCAAAGCTTCTTCCTTTCGTGGTCCCAAAACCCCTACACCAAGGTGAAGATAGAAGCTTACAACACAAAGCAGGTTAAGATAGAAGCTTACAACACAAAGCAAAGGTTTGAAGAGAAATGCTTAACCAAAGCTTTAACAAAAAAAAAAGTACATGCAAAGATTATAGCAAAGCATAGATCAGTTCCAAATGACAAAATTGCGGAGGTTCAAGAATGGATTGAAGACCTAGTCTCCTCAAATTCAAGACACGATATTTTAGAATTGCTAAGACATATTGGTTAATGAAAGCATTGGTGCCCAAGGAGAAGACTAAATAAGAACAACAAGCGATCCTTCACAATCTTAAGATCGGTAAATAAGAACAACAAGAGATCCTTCACAGTCTTAAGATCTTGGAGAACAAATTTGAAACTCTATGCCAGACAATTTTCAAGGCCAAAATCACTATATCAAAGGTGACAGGAAAATGGATGCCAAAATCACTATTTCAAAGGTGACAAAGGAAAATGGGAAAAATAAGCAGATGGAGGACTTTACTAACTCCACATGGACCCATGCTAATCCAATTGAGGTAGACACTAATTCACGGCATCCAAAGCACACACATGATGAGGATGATAATATAGAGTTGGTTTTGGAGGTGACATAGTGTTGGGTATGTTTTATATTCTTTGCTAAATTGAACCCATGTACTATACACTGATATGGGAGCAAAAGGGGTTTCGGGAGTGCTTAGCACCCGAGCTTGAAGAAAAAAAAATTAATCTATTTTTACAATTTTTCAACACATGGTTTTTACTAATAATTTTCTAATTCCAATTAAAAAATTAATATTGTTGACTAATCCAAGTCAATAGATTAGAGATTTGGATGCCACATAATCTTGTATGTAATATTATATTATAAACAATAAAAATAGTAAATAGAAGATTTTGTATGTCATATTATATTGTAAACAATATTATATTGTAAACAATGAAGATGGTGAATAGAAGATTGAAGGTGTCACTCTAAAGAGATTGTTGGTTTTCCATGATGGATATGTGTGTCATTATATCAACTACACCTTCTCCACCTACATGGTTTGATCATATGCCTTCTCCACCTACATGGTTTGATCATATGCTAGTGCTTTTTGACCTTTAAACTAAATAAACATTTTTTTATCAATCATATCATTTTTGTGTTCCTCTTATAGAAATTGTTGGTTTTCCATGATGGATATGTGTGTCATTATATCAACTACACCTTCTCCACCTACATGGTTTGATCATATGCTAATGCTTTTTGACCTTTAAGCTAAATAAACATTTTTTTATCAATCATCATTTTTGTGTTCCTCTTATAGAAAGAACTCAATTATATGAAAAACTCTGATGAGAATCCCTAGTTGAAATTATGGTTTTTCTCTACAGAGATATCCTTAGTTGAAATTATGGTTTTCCTTGGATATCCTTAGTTGAAGCTTTGGTTTGCCTCGAGAGACATATTCCAACTAATGTGGATGACATAAAATTGTTTTTTATATAATAGAGATTTGACTTGTACGTTTTTAGTTTTTAAAAAAAAATTGACAAAAGTTTTTTATAATAAAAAGATATTAAATGTTTCTTAAAATTTTTGAAAATTAAAAAAAAAATAAATAAATAAATAAACAGAAATTAAAACTAAAAAATAATAGAAAACTGATAATTTACACATAAATAAGTAAAATTGATTAATGCAGATTAAGAATTTCCCAAATTATTTAGGAAAAAAAATTAATATTGAAATTAGTAATATTCATACAGAGACTTCTGAAAGAATGGCCATTGTATAACTTTTTTGGTAAAACCGAAGACTTATGTTTTTTGTAAACAGGATTTGATTGATGCAGATTTAAGAATTTCCCAAATACCTTAGGATAAAAAATTAATATTGTAATTAGTAATATTCATGCAGAGACTTTTGAAAGAATGGCCATTGTATAATTTTTTTGGTAAAACTGAAGACCATTGTTTTTTGTAAACAGGATGCTTTACACTTTGATATAATACTACAATACAGAGTATGACTATGTAGAGAAAGTAGTTCTGGAAAAACAGCAGATAGTTATTTTGTAACAGACTTTACTATATTTACTATTATTTATAGTTACTTTATATTTACTAATAAGTACTTTATTCTATTTGAAAAAACAAAACAAGATAAAACATTCTCCTTATTAATGAATAAATTCATAAATTGAAACCCATTAAGATGTTTCTTTGCAGAAAATATTTTTATCTAAAAATTTAAAATTAATAATAATGAATAAATAATATTCTCTATATAAAAATTTAAAATTATATCTAAAAATTTAAAATTAATAATAATGAAACATTAATATTTTCATATAATTAAGTAAATTGATGCAGATTAAAAATTGCAAATTAATATTGAAATTAGTAATAACAAAACATTAACATTCTCCATATCAATAAATAAATGAACAAATTGAAACATATTAAGATGTTTCAATAAATAAATGAAACAATGAAAACATCTTAAGATGTTTCAATGAGAATAATTTTTTAAAATAAATATTAAGATGTTTCAATAAATAAATGAACCAATGAAAACATATTAAGATGTTTCAATGACAATAATTTTTTATTTAAAAAGATGACAATTAATAATAATGAAAAATTAATATTCTCCATACAATTAAATCGATGCAAATTAAAGTTACTCAAATTTGCTAGGAATAGAAATTAGTAATAACAAAAAATTTAATATTCTCCATAATCAATGAATAAATCGAAACATATTAAGAGCGATGTTTTTTGAATAATCTTCCCATCTCACACAAGGAGCCGATGTTGTTCTGATATCGTCTATCCCAGGTTTACAAGGGTGCGCTTTATCCTTTTATAAATGACACAATCCCAACTAGTCTCGTTTTCAGTCTCGAATTATGTCCCTCAGCCTACCCCGAGTGTATACCTGGCGCCAAATCCGTCATTCTTAGTTCAAAGGTACCTGTCTCAAGCATGCACGCAGAGCTCTGCAAAGATCTATTCTCAAATCACCCCTATTCTTTCTGTATTTTTGGGAAGTAAAGGAATGAAATCGATCTAATTCTCAAATCACCCCTATTCTTTCTGTTTTTTGGGAAGGAAATGAATGAAATCATAGGCTCTGCACAGTCAGGCGTGTAGTATATTTAGAGTCAACATTAAGCGTTGATAATATAATTTAGTTACAGAGATAAGAAACTGGAAAAGAATAGAGTAAAGCCCAAAAGGAAAGATTGAAGGAAGACTGAAATGAAAGGAAAACCTTTTTCTTCCATTCGTTGAATTACACTAATTCTGAAATACACAAATTCCTATTACTCATAAGCCCATTTTATCTCCATCAATCCCCAAACCCTTATCCATCATAATTCTGAAAAAAAAATAAAAAATTCTATTATTCATTATTTATTCATTACTCACACCAAGTCAATTTTATCTCCCTCAATCCCCAAACCCCTAATCAATCCTTATAAGCCAATTTTATCTCTCCATACCCAAATCCAAGCCCCCCTAATCAATCTAATCAATTTTATCTCCCTCAATCCCCGAACCCCTAATCAATCCTTATAAGCCAATTTTGCCAATTTTATCTCTCCATACCCAAATCCAAGCCCCCCTAATCAATCCTTATAATGCCAATTTTATCTCTCCATACCCAAATCCAAGCCCCCCTAATCAATCATTATAAGCCAATTTTATCTCTCCATACCCAAATCCAAGTCCATTTTATCTTTCAATCCCCAAATCCAATCCTATTAAGCCCATTTTATCTCTCTGAATCCCCAAATTGATCGATCCCAAATGAGCCCATTATATCACTCAATCCCCAAATTGATCCCATTTCAATCCCTAAATGCTTTATACAAAATAAAAACTTCATCACCTTTGTATCCATCATAACTCTGAAATAAACAAATTCATATTATTTATCAGCGCTTCTTATCTCCCTCAATCCCCAAATAAATCCCAAATACATCATAATTCTGAAATAAACAAATTCATATTATTCATCAGCGCTTCTTATCTCCCTCAATCCCCAAATAAATCCCAAATACGCCCATTTTATCTCTCAAACCCCACATGCTAAATGCTATAGTTTAACATAGATTTGATGAAATAATGATAATAATTAAATCCTATATGAAAATAAAATAACAAATTATCTTATCCTGCATACACCATAAACCTATTCTATCCATCATAATTCCAAAATAAACCTTATATCTATCTTATCCATCTTAGCCAATTTAACACTAAAACGAACTGTATACAATAGAAAAATCTTCATATTATCAGAAGCATACACACAATATCATCTTAATTAATAAATAAAAATTATTAAAAACAAATCCTCCAAAATAAACTCTATATAATAAAAAGAGCTTCATATTATCAAAAACATACACAAAATATCATTATTAACTAATAATTATAAATTATCAAAAGCATAAAAAAAAAACATCATCGTTGATTAATAATTATAAAAGCATCCAAGTAGAATTATCCATACATCGCAAAATAGACACCCATCAACAGAAATGAACGGAAAATTGAGACCTCTAAAGACATCCAGCATCTCCAACAACATACAATGTTCAACACCCGACACCTTCTCTGGTTCAGAGCACGAACACGAACAGACACTTGGAATCCAAAGCTTCAACATAACCTCCCAGAGCCCTTCAGCTTCACACATCCGCCTGCCCACAGCTCCTGCAAAGATGTTAATGATTCCATACATGGCAGCTCTTCTAACTCAGAGCACCCACTAACATCTAGAAGTCGAAGCTTTGTCAGCTGCGCCAACCCCCGTATGCTCTTCAGCTTCACACATCCATCTGTCCGCAACTCCTCCAAAGATACCAATGTTTCCATACTTGGCAGCTCTTCTAACTCAGAGCAACCACTAACATGTAGGAATCTAAGCTTTTCCCACTGCACCAACCCCGGTATTCTCTTCAGCTTCACACATTCATATGCGTAAAGCTCCTCCAAACATATCGGCATCTGCAAAGGCGCCTGCAAAATGTTCACATGCTTCAACGGTAAGAAAGATATTTATATATGGGCTATCATTCTCATCTACAAAATCTTTCGAATTGCTTCGAGACATTGTGGTGTGAAATTAATAGCGAGTAAACATAAAACCGCACCCAACACAACAAATTTCGATTTACCTGTGATTCATCTTCTGACACTTGTAGATCCATTGCATTCTTCATTGGATTCCAGGAAAGCAGGGAAGATCAGGGACACTGGAAAATAGACACAGGGAAGGTGTGGTATGAGCAAAGGTCAGACTACATGGGAGGAGATGTGTTAGCAGTTTCTTCAGCAGGGAGAAATAGTGGAGAAGATTGCAATGGAAAACATATTGATGAGGAGATATATATAGCAATAAACATCAAACCCTTTACTCCTCGTTTTTGCTGATGTCTGAACACGCGTTTTCGTATTTGCTGATGTCTGAACACGCGTCTTCGTAGTGGCCGACCATCAAGCGCGCCAAGCCTTATTGGGGTTAAAAAAAATATACCTACTCCTACGAGCTTTCAATGTACAATTATTCGAGCGCGCCAAGCCTGTATGTGGTCACAGGTCGTTTAAGATCTCTCATAAAGATAGAAAACGCAAACGATGAAGGGACCACACTTAAGATAGTCACGGCGTTAAAAGATGTAGAGCAGTAAAGGACAAGACGCTGTCCAGTTAAAAGCTGTCACTCACTGGAAAAGATTAAATGAGTGGACAGCACTAAACTTTGTGACTACTTTCTCCATTTTTAATATGCCATTCATACTCCATATCCAGACAAAAACAATATATATTTTGGTTTTAAAATGTGTAATTTTTAAGAAAATATAAAAAATTTAGCGACGCCTATTAATTCATCAATCAATTCTGGACCAAAACACTAAATTTTGGATTAATTAAAAAAAAATTAACTAGCATATCTCGGAAGTTGAGAAAGGCAAAGTAGACCAAAACACTAAATTTTGGATTAATTAAAAAAAAATTAAATAGCATATTTTGGAAGTTGAGAAAGGCAAAGCTTGAGAGAACATAATAGCGTTGTATAACTATTATATGAATTAGTTTTTTTTCGTCCGAATTCGACTACATAAATCTGCAGGATATCATTATTTTTTTGTTGTTTAAAATTTATTTTTGAATGTAGAAATGGATTCAGCGTGCAAAACTTCCAAGATATTCAGAAACAATTAGTCAAATCTGCGGATCTAACAATTTCTCACTAGATTTCGGGTAAGAGTCACTTCGTAGAAGTTTAGACTATGGCGAAAGTAATAACATATTTTATGAGCATCATTATAATGGCACATTAATTTTGGCCCTCGGTATAGATTAGTTGGAGATGTAGTGCACTATTAAGGCTCTGTGTTATGTGAGGTCGTTGGTTCAAACCTCAACTTACCTTGTGTGTGCCCTAGTTGTTGATTCCGCCATAATCGATAGTAATTTGTTAACAAGTACTTGATGCACGCATTGTTATCAAATAGACATAAATCAAAAAGACACTTTTAGTAGCAGCACTAAGTACTAGTGAATATAGAACAACGAGCCACATAAGCATCTAGAGTTCTGTGCATTTCCCTATCATAATAGAAAATGGAAAGGGTGAACAAAGGTTTGAGGTTGGATGTTGTAATTGTGAAAGCAACAAAGAACACGTGTGTCTCTTCTTTCTTTCATAGTGAGACATGGGCCAAATCTTTAATTTTTTTATAGTGTTTGAAGGAGAATAATAGTGTGATTCACATTCCTTCTATGGTAGTGGTGTGCAACATTGTTGTGAAGGTCAAGTCTTGGCATTCGGTGTTACCAATGTGAATGATAGACCTTGTTAAGGTCAATTCTTGGGATTTATGTATAAGCAATGACCAAGCCATCTTAAGGGGGATTTATTTCTCGTTACCTTGTTGTATGGGTGGAATTGTTATGTTAAGCCCTAATATTGGCTCATTATCCCTTAATTGGGGCATATTATATTAGTAATGTTATTTTATTTATGTCGGCTTTAGGCCATTAGTTGTAATTATACCTCCTAGTCTCCTATATATACCAAGGAGACATTTTCAT